>JAASGK010001005.1:0-13336 GCA_023334195.1 Globisporangium emineosum
CCCCCCCCCCCCCCGAGGCTACAACACCAAGACGATCGGCGAGCCCAGGGATTGCTTTTGCGGTCAGCTTGATGCGGCCATCTGGACTCAACCCGCCCCTCGGGAGCGCATCGTGCCCCGCTCTGAAACGGTTCTGTGCTGGTGCTTGGAGCTCTGCCTCACAAAGCGCAATAATGCAGTGAACGCACCTTCGACAAATCCGACCCCAGACAAATCCGACTCGAAGCGATCACTCTGGCGGGGTGAAGAAGGAGCAATATCGGCTCGAGAAGATGGCACACCAGCAAGAGCGTGAGCTATTGATGGATGGGCATATCCTCGACTATAAGATTGACAGTAGATCTGTAGATGAGCAAGATCCAGCGGGAAGCGGACGAAGACTGAGCTCGAAATCGCGAAGGAACCCCAGCTGGACGTGGAAGAAGACCATCAAAGGCTCATCGCAGTTAAGATGGTGCAGCGGGACAACAAACCGAGAGAATATCAAAGCAGAAGCACTGGTGGTGTATTATTGAAGCGAGAGAGGAAGGGCGCGATACAAAAGCTGAACTCTTGGTGGCGTCTACTCTTGCTCTTGTTCTTGCAGGTGTCGCGCAGACGAAGGCTGTGACAGAAGGCATGGCAGCAGTGGGGATGTTGCCGTAGGTTGGTTGGCTGAACGTCCGTCCATTCGTAGCTCTTGCTTGGACATTATCGTGTGGGCGTGCTCTGGGGTTGTAGCTCCTCGATGTCGAGTGAACGGGAAATGCAGTGCAGCTTTTGAAGCCATTTGACTGCTCAAGTGGGTTCAAAGGCTGCGGTTGGTGTGATTTGGAACTGATTGGTGCATTTTCAACATATAATGTATTTTTGAGCTCCGGTTTTGCTCTGTTTCCGATGGTTCGTCATGCTCTGAATTCACTTGGCGTAATAAAAGTAGGTTTGTTTATGAGCCATATTGGAATATATTGTGCATAAATGGAACGGGAGGCAGTTCTTTTCTCCCCCACTTCCCTTCCTCTTTTCTCCCCACATTCGGATTCCTGCAGACCATCATTCTTGTGGTCCTTTGAATTTGTTCTTGTGGCAAACAAAACGACCAAATTCAACCACCGAATATTGAAATTGCGCGCATTCCCCCATTTGCACTTGCACTCGCTCATGGCGAAGAAGAAGGGGAAGAAGAAAGGTGCGTGGCGCGTACAAGACTGTGTGTGCATGCGCTCTATATACTCGCTCATACACACACACGACGCCCTTACACAGATGTGCATATCGTTTGTTTGTGCTCGTAGACTCTGGCACGCAGCAGAACCACGATGCGGGGGTCACGGGAAAGCCCGCGGCGGCGTTCCACTCGACGCTCTTCGATGCCGCGACGCTGCAGCAGGCGCTAGAGGTGCAGGCGCAGGAACTCGAAGTGCTGCAGGCGATCTACGACCACGACCTGGAGCTCAAGTCGTCCACGCCCGTGTACAACTACATCTTCACGATCCGGCTGTTCTGCGAGTCGTTTGGAGGAGGAGGGAGTGCGGCCGGTGCGGCGGCGACCGCGGAAGTGCTCTTGCACATCGATTTTGGACGCGCATACCCTCTCAAGCAAGCGGCGAACATCGCGGTGGAGGCGAAGCATGGACTCTCGGATGAAGAGACGAAGAAGCTCGAGAAAGAACTGGTGAAGCTCGCAGAGGAGAAAATTGGCGACGTTATGACGTACGACATCGTGTCGCACGCGACGGATTTCATTCAGGAGCACTTGAAGGACCAGTCGTCTTTCTTTGACCAGATGATGCAGCGCCAGCAAGACCGCGAGATTGAGAAGAAACTCGCGGAGGACAAGCTGCATCAGCTAGAAGAAGAGGAGGCGCTCGCGAAGAACCAGGAGATTCTCGCGATTATCGATGCAGAGCGGAAGCGAAAGCAAGAGAAGATGAAGAAGCGCAACAATGCCCGGCGGAGGAGACGGCATCGATCCAGCATCGACGGAGTGGATGATTATGGCGACAGTCAGGACGAGTTTGACGGCACCGAGAGTGACTTTGGGAGCAGCAGTGACCGCGTCTCCACGATTTTAGAGCGCAATCGATCGAATGGAGACGGTGATGACAACTTGGACGATGGTGATGACGGCGAGTCCAGCAGCGATTCGGGCGACACATCGGAAGAGGAGGCGGACTCATTAGACGCAGAGCACTTGCACTCTCGCTATCACGGCGATTTCAAGGAACTGGGGTTACTGGGTCGTGGTGGAGGAGGCGAAGTGGTGAAAGTGAGAAACCGTTTGGATCGTCAGCTCTATGCTGTGAAGAAGGTGAAACTGGACCCTGAGGATCCGACGATGAAGAAGAAGATTCTGCGCGAAGTGAAAACGATTTCGAGGATGCAGCACCGACACATTGTGCGGTACTTCCAGGCGTGGATCGAAGGAGAGAGCGGAGGTTTCAGTGCTGATGAGTCGAGCGACGACGATTTCGACGAGTACGATGATGACGACGACGATGACGAGGGTGATGATGATGAAGACGAAGAGCAGATATCGCTTGAGTCCTCAGATACGCGCGACGAATTAGGACTGGGATTGGAAACAAGCGCCACCGATGACGATGACGACTGGCTCGGTACGATGAATCCTCCCAGCTTGGGGCTCTGGTCGACTTCCAAGCACGACAGCCGAAGAAGCTCCAATCCGTATCGCAAAAATCTCAACTCCACGTCCATTCATGACGACGGGTTCGACTGGGAAGGTCTCGAAGAAGCTCCAATCGACGAAGAGTTTGAAGATTCGAGTGATGAAGACGGTGGGGACCACCAGTACAGAAGACGAAAACCGCTGCCAGCAAAGAGCCTTCGACCAAAGGAGAAACGCATGAGTGAGAAGCTGTACATTCAGATGGAGTACTGCGAAGGGAAAGCGCTGCGAGAAGTTATCGATAAGGGTTCGCTGTGTTCGGAACCTGACAAAATCTGGACGCTCTTTCGTCAAATCCTCGAAGCAATCGTGTACATTCATCGGCAAGGGATCATCCATCGCGATATCAAACCGCCGAACATCTTCCTGGACGCCGAAGGAACAGTGAAGCTTGGTGATTTCGGACTCGCGGTTCGCCCGCCAAAGATTCTCGATGATGAGATTGGGGAGGAGCCTACGATCGGTGAAGATGATAGTGTTGGTGGTGTGGGTGGTCTCAACAATCCGACTGGCATCTTTCTCTCCGAATCGACAGGTTCTTCTGCTGCAGAGTTGTACGATAAGCTCAAATTTGAGAATCTGGAGAGTACGCGCGTGGCGCCATTGCCTCGCGCTCACCCTCTAGAGTACACGAGCTTCATGTCAGCGTCCGAGATGGAGAACTCCAACATCACAACCGGTGTTGGAACTGCTTTCTACCGAGCACCCGAGCAGGAGAAAGAAGGGCAGCGGTATAACCAGAAAGCGGACATGTTCTCCCTGGGTATCTTGTTCTTTGAGATGTGGTCTCCACCGTTCACAACGCTGATGGAGCGTGCACAAGCACTGACTGGACTGCGAGAGAGACACGCACTTCCGTCAGAGTTCAACGCACCAGATTCCGTGAAAGAGATTGTGCTGTGGCTTTGTAACCCGAATCCAGCGCAGCGTCCAAATGCCGCCGAGTTGCTGTCGAGCTCGCTGTTGCCACCAAAAATGGAAGTGGAAGGAACGTACCTGAAAGAGGCACTGGAGATTCTCGCGAACCCCGAGGGCAAGTTCTTCGGTCAGCTCATCGATGCGCTGCTTACACAAGAACCGGTGAACCACATCGACTACACGTACGATCACTTGGAGTCCGTGAAAATGCGCAGCTACATGGTCGAGCTTCGCGCGAAGACGTACGTGAAGAACGTGCTGCAGGTGAGCTGCAACTACAGTCATTGCTTGAAGCTTGTTGTTGGAAGTGAAAGCTAATGTCGGATTGTTTGCTCCCGTGTGCTTTGCAGAAAGTTTTCGAGCGCCATGGCGCTGTGGAACACACAACCCCGCTGCTGATGCCAAGAGCGCAAGAGCACAACTACACTGGTATCCCGCTGACGACCCCCCAAAGCGCGTGCGGGCTGCTCGATGGAGCTGGTGTCTCTGTTTCGCTCCCATTTGACCTCACGGAGCGCCTCGCTCGCTTCGTTGCTCGCCACAACATCACGCGATTGAAGTGCTACCAGTTCGACCGTGTTTACCGAAAGAACATTGTCGGTGGACACCCTCGTGAGCTTCTGGAATCTGATTTCGATATCATTTGGGACGACCGTGGACCGTCAAAGTTCTTGGAGCTTGAAGGACTGGAAGTGGTCGCAGAGGTGATCGACGCGCTTGCGTCTTCGCTCGGATCGTACTACCTGCGGCTCAACGATGCTCGAATTTCTCGAGGTGTTCTGGAGCTATGTGATATTCCGCAAAGTGCTCGACGCGAGACGTTGAAGCTGTTTGCGAACGAAGTTTCTTGCCGAGTTCATGCGGGTGTACCTTCGACGATTCCCCTCAACATGAAACCCGGTCGCGCGAAGTTCATCTCCAGGAAAATGAAGGAGCACGGTGCTACCCAGGAATCAATTGATGCGTTGAAACCGTTTTTACTGTTACCTGAAGACTGCGATACGTCACTGGAGATCATCGAGCACGAGATTCAGAAACTGTTTGCGAGGAAGCTGGCTGCGAGCAAGGCGAAGTTCGAGAAGAATGGCGAGAACGCTGGCACAACCGAGAGGAAGCAGTCGCAGCGGCGAGAGACGCAATTGCGTCGTGTGGTCAAGGACTGCGCAGAAGGCATCACAGCGCTACGTAGTCTGCTGGAAGGGATGGAGTTCCTTCGTCTGTCCAGCCACGTTTGCACCAGAATCGATATTGGTTTGAGTCCTCGACCTGAGCGATATGCATCTGGGTTCATCTTCCAAGCCGTGCTCATGAGCAACAGTGGGGTGCTGCCCATCGTGTCAACCGCGAAAGCAGCCACAACGACTCAGGTTATCGCGGAAGGAGGACGGTACGACACGTTGATCACTCGCTTCAAGCTGCCAGCGGCGTATGTGAAAGCTTCGTCTGTCGCTGCAATGGGTGTGCGTTTCTCGATTGATAAGATCGTTTCGTGCGCTGTCGCATCAATTACGCCCGCAGTGATGGAGCCAAAGTCAACATGCACGGAGATCATCGGTGGTGCGCGGAAGATCTTGGTGTGTACAGCCGGGAAAGCCACAGATACGGTGCTCCTGCGCATGCAGATTGTTCTGATGCTATGGAACCATGGCATCGGCGCCGATTACCTGCATCCTGACCCGATGCACTTGGAAGACCTCGAAGATTACTGTATCCAACAGGGTATCAACTGGATGGTGATCGTGCAAAAGCACATGATGCGCGAGAAGAAGCAGGTTAAGGTGCGCTCAGTGAAGAACCCCTCGGAGGCGGACGTTGTCGTGAGTAGCTCGTCGCTCGTCGATGCAATGGTCGAGCTGCTCGCTAGCTCGAAGAGCAGTTTTAATGATGCTGCTGGCGGCAGAAGCACACATGCTCACCATGATGGAATAAACAACAGCAGTGGCGCTGGAGGATCGCACCAGCGTGGCGGACGGGAAGCCTCGGGTGGAGCAGGCTTCCAGCCGATCTTCGACGTGAAAATCGTGGATGGGAAGCACCATGTGAAAGACGGCAAGAACAAGAACAACTCCCTGGACAACCAGAAGATCACGCGCCGTGTATCGAAATGGATCACGTCGAGTTTCTCCTCACGTGGCGAAGAAGCCATGAAGGTTTTGTCTGTGGACCTTCCGTTTGCAGTCGCGCGAGAACTCTCGTCTGCGTTGATGGAGCATGGTGCCGAAGGACTGGACGGTGTCTGTACAAATAACCCGCGATACCGAAAGCAGCTTCGTTACACGACAGACGAGCTGCTTGCGCTTACACCAAGTGGCGGACGCGAGCGGTATGTGCTGCTTCATAGCCTTGTGGACGACCGATACGATCTCATGTCACTGGCGCAGTCTTCAAAATCTGGCCGGAAACAACATCACACAGCGATGAAGCGCAGTCCTTGATCCATCCATCCCGTGCGACTGTGGATATCATCACCACCATGTAAAGAAAAAGGGAAAAGGGGAGGAACTGACACTTTTTGTTTTGTGTTCATTCATACATTGCTATTATCGGTTCTTCCCTTCTACGACGCGAACCTGGAGTAGCGAGGTGAGAAGGTGGTGGGCGTAAATCCCCACCCCCGTTCTTGTTGTCGCCCATCAAAAATTCAAACTCTATGCAGTTCTGCTGGGTGTTGGGGTCATTGCCGTCGTTGTCGTCGTCTATGGCTCTTCGACATCCAAGCCCAAGCTGCGAAAACTGTGGTACAGAAGGCAGAAGGGACACAAACACATCAGTACTCAATATTCACACACTCGCACACACAGAATAAATACTTACGTCTTGGCTTGCTTGGCGTAGACCTCTTCCACCTTCTGGCGGAACTGGTCGTTCTCCTGGACGGTCTTCTGCAGCGCAGCCGTGAAAACCTCCTGCGTGATGCCGTGGGTCTTCATCAGGGCGTTCGTGATCTGCTCGACATGCTCCAGGTACAGGTGCTGGAATTCCTCCATGGCCTGCTTGGCGTCCGTGATGCCCTCCGACTTGGCGTGGTTGAGCATGTCGCGTAACGCGGTCTCCATGCCGTTCACGAGCGCCGTGAAGATCACGAGCGTCGTCTCGGCAGTCAAATGGTCTGGGATGTCCACTGGCTCAGGCGCTGGGAACACGCTACAGATTCATCCATTTGCGCACAGGACAAAAGATCAGTAGATATGTTTCTTGGGGCAAATAGTACAAATCACACACACACACCTTTGCATGATCTGCTGCAGCTCCTGCTGAAGCGCGAGGATCTCCGCGTCGTCGGCAAACTTCTCAAACGCGACTTCGAGGCTTCTGCGGCTCCACTGGCGCTTGGCAACCACCTACCAGAACAGGACACGACAGGACATTGTCAGTGATCATGTATAATCAGTCCATCACGTGCAAGAGATAGCTGCTGTTTATACAGTACCTCTTGCTCGAGTCCCTCCATCATCTGGAAGAGCTGCTGCATCAGCGCCTGCTTGAACTGCGCGTCGTCCAGCTCAATGTTGTTCGACTTCATATACGTGCGCATGGCGTTCTCGATCTCCGGGATTTGTTTCTGGCGCACCACGAAAAGAGAAACATCGCTATATGAGCCTTCATATACTACACACAGGCAAACGTACAAAGCAAAGCGATATCCAACCATCATCCATGGATGCACTTACAAACAAGCTCTGGACGTTCAAGATCAGCTCCTTGAAGAATTGGGCGACGTCTTCTTGCGGGATCTCTTCAAAGGGGACAGGGTATTTCTTCGCCGAGGGAGACGACGACGCGTCCCACCACATCTTGCCGACGCCCACGATCGCGCCGACGATGGCGACACCCGCGACGATGCCCGTGACATCGTTCGCGAAGTGCTCTGGCGTCGCGCGCGTTTGTGCGCGGCGCGACGAGGCGGCAGCAAGCGAGGACGCGCCGCGACCAGCAGCCTGCGCTTCGAGCGTGGCAGTGGCGGCGGTAGAGGAACTGCGGAGGTTGGAGCGCATAGCGGCGCTGGCGCTCGTCTGCGTTGCGCGGCGGGTGAACATTCCGAAGACCATGGTGGCGCGAGGTTGTTGATGGCGAGGAAGGTTGGAGTTCAGGAGTCAAAATGCTGCCACTCAAAAGCCGTCCTATATTAGTCGAGGAAGGACAGAGTTCCGAAATAGGCCACTCAAAATGCATCCTATATTAGTTGGTTAAAAAGGTTAATAAACCTTTTTACACATTCATAAAGGTAAAGTAGAATCACCCTTCAAAATGATTCGCGGAAAAGGATTCTTGTCGTTAATATAGCAAACCCGAGCTAAAGCGACAAGAATATACCCAACCATCACTTTTGATTGGCTGAGAGGCACTTGTCTAAACAGAATGCATATTTGGACAAACGCCTCTCTCAACCAATCAGCGTACTGGAGCTTGGACTCAAAATAGTATCAGCAAATCATCGTGCGAGGACAAGAATCATTTCCCGCGTAGGAACTGATTTTTGTCGTTTTGTCTTAGCATTGGTATATTAACAACAAGAATTCTTTTCCGCGAAAATAATTCCTACTGTGCATGTTTGTAAATGTTTCGGCTAAGATGATTGAACGCGTTGGAGAACAAAGCGATATTTGTTTACAACATACCCGCGATTTCGTCAGCCGCTCGGAAGGTAATGTGGTCGGCGTTCTTCTCGAACGCAGTTTTTGACCAGTTCGCCGATCCATCCATCGTTAGGACGTCGTCAACTACACAAAACTTGTGGTGATAGCAGGCATGTGGAGGTTTTTGCACCAACCAGACGTTGATCTTTTTGCTCTTGCTCCGCGTCAATCACAGCTCAATTTCGGTATGCTTCTACGCCTTTTCCAGTTCCGTCACAGAACACCCAATTTCCGTCACAGAATTGGCAATCTCCGTCACAGATTGCTAAATTCCGTCGCAGATACCTATCATACAAACTATTTTTATGCCATGCTTTTTGATAGTTTATTATTCAACAGCGGCTCGAACTTAGTTGGAGCACAGCTTTTTGGCGGCAAACTTCGCGCCAAAACTGGTGGTGCTGCGTGGCGCTCTGGCTGGCGCGATGGCGCCAACAGCGCGCGCGCTTACTCGACAACTTACCGACAAGAACCACCAAGATGAAGATCGCGCTGTCTGACAAGCAGCGCTTTCTCACCACCGCGCAGACTGGAGGTGACTGGCGTGCAATGGCGGCTGCACTCGAGATCGACTACAAGACAGCATGACAGTGGGTCAACTTGGCAGAGAAGACCGGCACATGGATCGCGTCACCGTCAAAGAGAGGAGGCGCGCGCTACAACAAAATGACCCCCGCAATGAGAGCGTATCTGTGTGCCCGAATGGACGTGAATTGCCACCTGATGCTCGACGAAATGGCCGACGCTCTACGAGCAAGATTCAGCATCAGCGTGTGTCCGCAGACCGTTAAGAACGCAGTCGACGGGCTCGGATACACAATCAAGGGAGTTCATCAGCAGAGCGACAAGATAAACAGCGATATCAACAAGTCCAAGCCCCTCGACTACTTGATCAAGCTCGTCGAGTTCCAGACTTTGGTTAAGAAAATTTTCTATTGTGATGAGACTAATTATAATGTTTAGTGTGCTCGAAAGGCTGGGCGAGCTCCAAAAGGCAGTCGCTTGTCCAAGACAGTCACAGCGAGCGAGGGCGCGAACATCCACGTCGTGGCATGCATCTCCTCCACTGGGCTGACGTACTGGGAGCAGCGTTTTGGAAGCAACAACGCCGACACGTCCAACGAGTTCCTGCGCCAGCTGCTCCACAAGATCGCGGAAGACGAGCCGCTCGAGAATGTGGTCGTGGTGCTGGACAACGTGCCGTGCCACAAGCGCGCTGAGCTGGTCTTCCAAGAGCTCCCATTCAGCCAAGCCAGCCTGCTCCGCTTAGGGCCATACCCACCAATGCTTAATCCGATTGAAAACGTGTTTTCGACGATCAAGAGCCACATCAAGAAGTACCTGGCGCTTCATCGGCAGATGATCATTCGAGCACCACCTCCAGGCGTCACAATCAAAGCCTATCGTGCAAGCTTTCTTGCCCAAGCTGCAGACATACTGATCGATGAAGCCGTAACTGATGAGTTGTGCTTTTCTTGCTATCGCCACATAGTCACATTTCATCGTGATGTCTTGAGTTATAACGATATACCAGTCGGTAAATAATAAATTAAACAGGTTTTAGTTTTGTCAAAAATTAATTTATCTAGGATCTGTGACGGAATTTAGCAATCTGTGACGGAAATTGGGTGTTCTGTGACGGAACTGGAAAAGGTGTAGAAATAAGCTGCAGACGACGACAGCACCGTCACAATATCATCTTGGGTTGTGTCAGAAGTCATTACTCCACACCAGCGACATCTTTCGAGGCGCATTTTGAATGGGGGAGGGTAATAAAGCGGCGAGAAAATGGGTGTTTTCTTATTCTTTTGACCGAAAAAATAAAGAGTTGTTGTATGAACTATGTGAGATACGATTTTGCATCAGATTGTTTCAGTTTTTGCATCAGATGCGCTGCTTTTCAAGCAAAAATCCAATGTACGACACAATTTTGCGTGAAAAGTGCTGAGTGCTTCAAATTGGCCATAATGAGTGCATCAATAATCCCAAAATTTCGCAAAAATGTACTTCATCTCATAAAGAGTTTTCCAGGGGCTTTCTTATTCGGAGGCGAACAGCTTTCGTCTTCAACCTTTGATCCCCTCCCGCCTTACTGACTTTTAGCCAATGGATGATAAATAAAAGCGAAAACCAAGTGTCCCTGGTAGCAGGTCTGGAGGTGAGTCTGTTGTACCTTTGTACTCATCCCTGTTAACAGTCCCTGGTGCAAAAATTGACACACTTGAAGAAACACCGTAATTTTCAGAGTATTTTTCGATTATAGAATTCATCCTCGAATACACCTGACCTGCGCAATAGAAGGCATTCGATTCGCGCACAAATTTACTGCGCTCTTTGCCAATTGTAGATGCAGGCATGCTTCAGTTTTTGGTTTGGCTGAGCATATTCGATCGGTCCCAACACCTTCAATCCTCATCGCCTGCGAGTCGCCTCATCCTGCAGGCACCGACGACCGTGGAACCAGCTTTAACTGCCCGCACAGCAGTGCTCTCTCAACGAAATGTACGTTAAAGCTCTCCTATTTACCAACACCAGTCGGAGAATCGTCAATGACGTTGTGATGGACGTACTGGGAAGTCAATGGAAGGGATTCATAATACGAAATGAGCTCCGTTAAGATTAAGCGACCTTCTCAACATCGGTGGTGCTGACTGTTCTTGCTGCCCGAGCAGTGCTGCTGCAACACCAGAGCCGGGCTTGGTGATGGCATTGGCTCAAGAAGATGAGTAGGGATGCGTGCGAAGCGTCTCCGACTCGTTGATGACACCTCCGAACAGAGGCGCAGGCTGGCTGAGAGAGAAGATGGAGTGGGCTCAGCGACGGTGCGACGACTAGAGCGAGGTCAGAACCGGGCTCGATGATGACGCCGCCTCATGGGAATGGACTAGGGCTGCGCGGTTGTAACGGGATCTCATCCCGCTACTTTTGGGTGTCTACTTCAGGTTACTTAGGTTACTTTAGACATACTTAGTGGATAGGTACGGTTGAAGTACGCTAGGTACGCGTCGGTCGCCACTTGTGATCGACGCTGCGTGTTAGCCGTTGATTGGCTGGAAGGGGTGTTCACAGCACCACTTTCCGCCAATCACAGAACGGCATTGCATTTTTCTCCGCTCCGAGCTCCGCTCGGAGCTCTTTTGAACACAGAGTTGAATTTGCCCCCTTTCCCAAGCTTCCTCGTCCGGCTGCCTTACAGCCGGCCCGTTGCAGCGGTGAGCGTTCTTCCTTACCAGAAAACGAAATCAACATGTTATCTAATGACCGGCCGGATTACATTGTTGAAACTGTGCCTGTCCAGAAGTGCCACGAATCGTGGTCGTCATTCTTCGATTATTTGAAACGATATCAGAACGACAATCAGACGAAGCACAGTATCGAAACTACAGAAACTGTGCTGATGCGAAACAAGCAGGTCGACTCGATGAAGAAGAGCCAAAGCCAGCGTCTCTATCCCTCTTCCTACTGTGCTGGAGAAAGACTTCTGCACACATGAGTGGAAACATCCACCCAAGTCAACTGGGATTCCCAAAGGAGTCTACACGCGAGGAATGGATATCAATTTCGCTTTATGGCTGAGTCGGTGTATAGAAGCGACAGGAAGATCTGGATGGTTGAAGTCCGATCCCTGGCATGCCCACATAATCACCGACTTGGCGCGGCAGTTTGGGCCAACTTTGCCTGCAGCAGGCAGGTTCCTCTCAGCGAGCCCATCGCCCGGGATCTCTGATTCGTGATCAGCTGTGGTAGCAAAAGAATCCACGTTTGGAAGTATATTCAAGGAAACTCGTCATTCGAGGTCAAAATGAAGGATGCGCAGAACCTCATCCAGCGAATCAAAGCCGAAGATCGATCGGAATCAGACGGCGACAAGTGACAGAACTCTTGGTGAACTTTCTCGATAAAGATGAAGGCAACTGCGTGAGCGTGGATGAGAGAGCAGACAACGACACTGATGTGATTTCAATGGCAGCAAGTCACATGCACTGGATATTCGACCGATTTCCTGAATTGATCTTGGTTGACTGCACTCATAAAGCGAATATGTAAGTGGAAAAAGAAGATATCAGTCCTCGAGTCGATATGCACATGGCAACGCATCTAACTGTTCTACTCTGTGCCAGATTCAACTGGCAGTTGTGCAGTATTATAGCGACGGGTGAGTACAGGAAAGGTCAAGCTGTTCAACATTCGGTGATTGAAAGCAACACGGACTGGCATTTCCGGTGAGAGTTGACTCATTTCCAGAAAATCAACGCCCGATCGGGTGATGTGCAAGCTATGTTGGTGAACAAAGACCTGCGCAAGATCAACATTGTCCGCGAATTCTTCCCGTAAGCTCGGGTTCTGATATTCCACTTCCATGTCCTGAAGTTCCTAACAGCGGTTGTTAGGGAGACCAAGTACGGGAAAATGTTGGAGCAAGGCTACGTAGAAGTCGGTTACAGCTTTCATGGTATGTTGTACACGGTTACTGAGGACAAATATATAGAGCTCCTTGAAGATCCCAAGACCAAAACCTTCGACAAAGGTTTATCATTATTTTGGAATACTTTTTGATCAACTGGGACGCGTGCAGAGACATGTGAAGTTTGTGCACTCGCTAATCGCTGCCCCACTTCATCGATAACACCAACAACCGACTCGAGTCGTTCTTTGGAACTCTAAAGCTCGACCTCGACAGAGACAGTACGATGCACGAGTGCTTAGACGGTATCCTGCAATTCGAGAGTCGATCCGAGGAGGAGCACTTTATGAAGACAAAGAAGATCAGGGCGAGAAAGAACTCAGCATGCAGTGACACGGTGCTGACAATCCTTCAAGTCTCCACGAAATGGGTCACTGAAATCATCTCGACGGAGTATGTAGCCGGGCAAGTCAATACTCGAGTTACGCAGCACGGCGCACAGAGTGAGGAAGTGTGTATGAACACCTTCGCTCAAGGACTCGTGCGCAAGTGTGTTGCCTGCTTCCCGTAGAGCAACTTGACACAGTGATTGGCTCTCTGAGCGCAATCTAGATTAACCTTAGGATCTCTAAGGTAATCTGTAAAACCTTACAAAGTATCTCTTAGAAGGCAAAAGTCAAACTGTTTATTTGTATGGAGAAGTACCCC
>JAASGK010001006.1:0-13313 GCA_023334195.1 Globisporangium emineosum
ATGGACTTCCGAGTTCCTCACGCGAGCGCGCGGGTCCAAGACCCCGCCAACAAGCTTTCAACCTGCCTCCTCTACGGCTCGTTCTGTCCGGGCTGCGACTCTCTCCGCCCCAGCGAGTGCAGCCCTCGGCATCAGCTCGTTCCCTGGCCCGCCCAACCTTGCCAGCCGCCAGCCCCCTTTGTCGCATACGCCTACAAGAGCCCCGCCCACTCCGGCTGCACTGGCATCGGTCGCAACGGCGCAAAATGGATGGGGCTGGTTTGACCAACCAGCTCTGATCCGTTCCTCGGTCGACCACCCCCCGATCCATGTCCCCTCCCCGGCCTCTTCTCGTCCCACCCAGGCTGAGAAGAGGAAGCACGCCGCCGTGGAGGGCACCACCTCGGCCAGAGCGATGGAGCTGATCTTCAAGTTTAGTTGGCCAGTCTCCACCATTGCTTTCATCACGGGGGTGCCCAAGGAGTCGCTGTACGCGAAAGAGAGAAAGGGATCCGCGGGAGCCCAAACAGCTTCTGTCGAGGAGGCTGCGCGAATGCAGGCCGCGCTCAGCTGGCTGTTGAAGGTGGTCTGCGCGCCACCCTTCTCGACAGAAGTGCTTCACTTCCCAGGCCCAAGTGAATCGAGAGAAAACCTACGAAAGATGATGGAGAGGGTGGAAGGTACTCGCACCTCCATTGACCTGTGCGTGTACTTGATGATCACACACCCCGATTCAGCGGATGCTCTTATTAGAGTGTCCGCGAAACCGAGGGAGGTACAGATCCGCCTGATCACCAACTACGCTCACTTGAACTGCTGCAATTCAGAGGTCCGCTACAACAAGTACCTGACGCACACTCAACACCAGAAGTACTGCATCGTCGATCCGCAGGCGACAATGGCCGGCTCCGCAAACTGGTCCAAGAATGCGTTCAAAAACGGCGAGACGGTCGAGATTCGCGACGGTGACATTATCAGTACACAGAGCTACGAGCGCCACTTCTGGGGTATGTGGAGACACAATTACATTGACGCCAAGAAAGGTTTTTGTGTGCTGTGAGTGCCTATCTGTCAACAGTCTATAAGATACCTAAGATAGGTTTGCTTTCCATGTTTAATTCGGTCACATTCGTGTTCCGGCCAATCAAATATATAACGGATTCTGCCAATTAAACGCCTTTCGCCAAATATAACACCCTACCCAAACACGGCGCGGATCACGCATGGCCTTCGCATGCTCGTCGAGCCCATGTTCATGAGAGTCTTGAAGGACATGGGCGACTGACTGAGTGGGTTCGAAAATGGCAGATTGGTGAGCCAAAGCTCAAACCCAGACAAGCAATTTTTGTTGTTGAAGTGAGGTCGGAGGATACATGTGTGCACAACGAATGAATGAATGGGTTGACGAGTGTCTGTGGTCCCACACTTCCCCAGTCGTTCTGGGTCCTTGCTGCTCGCATCCACAAAGCGAAGCTCTCTGGATATTTCCTGAGGGTGGGAAGTCGATCAATCCATAGATTTCTCCGATTTCTGTCTGTCACTGGCGACGAGTCTATCAATCAGTCAATCAGTTATATAATTAATTTGACTGGTGTCTGCTTTTACAGTCACCAAAAAATGAAAAGAAATGTTGTCCTGTAAATATTGCGTATTTCATTTTTCAAAGTAGTTTCAGTAGTCAGTGGTCCTTTATAATTCAGTAGTAGTCTCCTTGCCTTTTCATCGTGTGGCTCACAATGCCGCCGCCGCTTGCGCTTCTTCGGTCGCGACGGCCTCCAGCAGACTCGTGTTCTCGAACGTAAAGCCCTGGAAAG
This sequence comes from Globisporangium emineosum, assembly GCA_023334195.1. Classification (NCBI taxonomy): domain Eukaryota; phylum Oomycota; class Peronosporomycetes; order Pythiales; family Pythiaceae; genus Globisporangium; species Globisporangium emineosum. The sequence goes on from JAASGK010001006.1 coordinate 1,794, forward strand.
TGTCCGAGTCGGTGCGCAGCTTGCGGCTCTGGGCCGAAGACGATGTGCATCCCCCTCCGCTGCCCCTTCCGCCGTTACCAGCTCCGTATCCTCCACCGGCCGAGTCTCCGGGAAAGATCTCGACACTCGGCAGCGGCAGCCGCGTGAACTCGGCTTCAAAGTTGAGCGGCGCTTCGCCGTCGTTCATCGCTGTGTGGCAGGGGCGGAATGGCGGTGGTACCTGCTTGCGGATCAACCGGTTCCAGTCGATGTTCTCAAAGAACAAGTGGTTCTTCACGTGGTGCGCGCCTTTCGAGCCGAGGCGCTCGGCGGGGTTGCGGTTCAGAAGCTGTCGGATCAGTGCCTCCGCGCGCCGCGAGACGTACGGAGGGAAGTGCAGACGAGCCGAGCGAAGGCGCTCAAAGAGCTTCTTGCGGTCGTTCGTGTACCAGGGCGGCAAGCCCGTGAGCATCTCGTAGAGCACCATGCCGAGGTTCCACCAGTCCACAGCGGTGCCGTGGCCCAAGCGATCGAGGATCTCGGGCGGCAGGTACTCCGGTGTGCCACAGAGCGAGTTGGTGCCGTTCACGCCATCGCGGATGCCTTCTTTCGCGAGCCCAAAGTCTGCGAGCTTGATGTGCCCGTCTTTCGTGAGCAGGATGTTCTCGGGTTTGAGGTCGCGGTACACGACGCCGAGTCCGTGGAGGTGCTCGAGCGCCAATGTGATCTCGGCGGCGTAGAAACACGCCATGTGCTCGGGGAGCTTCTTCATGCGCGACAAGTGGTAGAAAAGCTCGCCGCCGGGGCAATAGTCGAGCACGAAGTAGAGCCGCTGCGGGGTCTGGAACGCGTAGTGCAGGCCAACGATGAACGGGTGCTTCGTGCAGCCGAGCACGCGGCGCTCGGTGCGCGTGTGCTCGACTTGCTTGCGCTTGACAATGTTCTCCTTGGACAAAATTTTCATCGCGTACAGCTTCTTGGTCTCGCGGTGGCCGACCAGCACCACTTTCCCGAACGATCCGCGGCCGATCACTTGGATCATCTGAAAATCCTGCAGCGTCACGCTCTGCTGCAAAGTGCCGCCGTTGGATCTTCGGCCGGTACTGCTGTCGTCGTCGTCATCCGCGATCGAGGCGCCAAAGAACCGGGACTTCTTGAGCGGCAGTCGGTCGAGCAGGAACGGCGCCTGGTCCGCCTTACTGGTCAGGAACTTGCGCACGTCTTCGATCAAATGCGGGTTCTTGGCCGACTGGTCGACGCGGTCGTAGTTGAGCAAATTGCGCAGCCACTCGGAGAGCTCGCCCTGCCGCTTCAGGATGAACTCGGGCTCGAACGCACCAAAGATCTTCTTTGGCGGCAAGATCGGCACACGCACGCCCAGCGGTCGCAGCGCGTCGTTCAGTGTCTTGAACTCCTGGTAGCGGCGGTAGATGACCCAGGACGCGCCCGACTGCGCGCACCGCATCTCGATCGAGTACACGGTGTAGAGCCGACTGGAGCTGTCGTAGACAAAGCCGTGGCCGCCGATCTTCACAAACTCGGCACGCGCGCCCATGGGGATCAGGTACAGCGCCTGGGCGCGCGAGTCTTCTTCCTCTTTCGCGATCATCTCGTGGTCCGAACAGTACCCCGAGGGTCGCTGATGGATCTCGTTACAGCCTGCAAACTGACATTTCACCGGGTCGATCGGTTCCGTCGCAGCGTCTAGTGACAGATTCGCAGTTCGCATGCGCGAGATCTCGTCCACAGGGAACTCCTCGATCTCAATGTCCGCGGTCTCGTCTGCGGTGTACAGCTGCAGCAAGTACGACGACGTCGACGTCTCGCCACCTTGTTCATTCCTGTATCAGCAGTATGAACGCATACATATACCCGTATGAGTGGATACAACACTCGCAAATAGCAACACAATCGCTCATGCACACTCGCACACTCACTTGGACTCGTGCTGCGCAGCGACGGCGTCGAGCGTCACAAGGTTGTAGTGCAGATCGATCTCTTCGACGTTGTAGCTCTCGCCCGTGTCCAGGTTCTTCACCAAGTATGACGGGTTCTCCCACTCTTCAATGCTCTGGTTGCCGCCAAACTGGTCGTCTTCGTCCTCGTCATAATTCTCCTCCTCATTGTCATCATCGTCCATCTCGTCGCCGCTGTGCTGCTGCTCCACGTACGGGTTGATGCCGTCGACGACGTTCATGCCGCTAAACTGGCTCGTAGAGACAAAGTGAGAGCTTCCACCACCAACTAGTGCTCTGCTCCCAAACGCCTTTGCGGTCGCTGCCGCCACCAGTTCCTTCTGTTTTTCAAACGACTGCTCCTCCTTGGACGCGATCCTCGCATTCTTGCTCTTCTTGTTGTCGTGCTCCTCCTGGTTGTCGCTCGAGCGCTGCTGCTGCTGAGACGCTGCGCCCGCAGAGTAGAAGGCCGACCCGCTCCCGCACACGCCTGCCTTGCCGCTGGACTGCGACGCCTGCGCCTGCGTCGGCATGGTTGCTGAATGCCTTCCTTGCCGCCGCGTGCCTCTTGCTTGCTTTTTTGGTAGAATCTTTCAAGCTGGCTGGGTTTGTTGCAGAAAAAAAACAAGGAAAGAGGTGGGAAAATGAAATGAAACGAGAATTTGATTGGTGGAAATTGAAAATTGTGCGAGTTTCAGCCAATAAAAGAGTGGAAGAAGGACACAGATTCTCGTTGTGTGGGCGTGATGGAGGTGTCATCACCTTGACCTCCAGCATGATACAGACGAAGGCTCCCAAAGGCTCCCTCCATTGCGAGACAGCCAAGCTTATTGATAGCATCGACACAGCAAACGCCTAGGCCTAGACGCTGGGTATCTATGTAGGCTCCTTGCTTAATGATCAGCTCAGGTGCACAATGTTGGCCGGCAGAATCGCTGCACACCGATTAATCGTATCAATACCTGTATATAGCATACCTGTCAATAATATCATTTAAAGTAGGTTAATTATGTGACCCACGTAATCTGAACCGCGCCACCCCGGTTTCAACCATCAGATTTGGCGGTCCCAATCTGGACCGCACCGCCGTTGACTGGACCGTGTGTGAAAGGGCATGCATGCTTGAGTTGTTGCCAACAGGGCCAACAACTTGTGTGAAGCGAGCGAAGTGAAGAGAGCAGCAACATGGCGGCCGTGAAGAAGCTCGACGTGCACACCGCGTCGACCGACTACTCCAAGACGTACGTCTTCCACGAGGAGGACCACACGCTCGGAAATGCGCTGCGCCACGTGCTCATGAGAAAGTAAGTCTCTGGAGTGGTTGACTGGTTTGGATGGCTTGTGCGAAGACGAGCGCGCACCAATGTGCTCGCTATCATGGAGCTCTCCATTTTACCAGGCTCTCTTTGTATGTGGTGGATGCAGTACTAACCCTCGATGCGCTATTGCGTGGTGTTTTTGCAGCCCTGATGTGGACTTCTGCGGGTACACGATCCCTCACCCGTCCGAGCCAAAGATGCACGTGCGTCTGCAGACCCGACTCGGTAAGCCACCCGAGCACAGAATGCACATTGCGCATTCCCATAGCGAAAGCAACAACAGAGCCTAATAATGATGACGCGATGGACTGACACACACATGCTATGTGTCGTGTTTGCTTACAACCAACAGGCGTGCCAAGTGACGAAGCGCTGCGCTCGGGCCTGACGGACCTGCGCAAGGTGTCGTCGACCATCAGCGACGCGTACCGCAAGGAGCTCAAGGCGTTCAACCGCAAGCGCAAGAACTAGAAGCCTTTGTATACATTAAGTAATAGCCGAATTTAATCCTTTGTTTTTTGTTCATCTTGCCCAGCCACTTGGATTTCGGAGCATTGACAGAGCGTTGTGTGACACTGATCACCTTGGCGCATGCATATTATTCTCATCCATGGCATTCCGTCATTCATCATTGGCGAGTTTTGTCCAATCCACGTGCCTCTTATCATCTTTTCATCCAATAAGATTATCCAAAAGCACCTTCAAGTTAAATTATGTCGCCCAATTGGCTGAAAATGAGAGATGTCAGGTCTCTTGCCACACACAACGAACGCGTCACACCAAAGTGCATGAAGACCACCACCGACTGACTGCACCAAACAACACAGAAGCGCGAAGAGCTCATTCTCGGAATCCAGCGGCCAAGTGCACACGCGTTCGCCTACGTTCAACAGAACAGCAGCTCCCTCCCAATGATGATGATGCGCCAGATGCAGAAGCTCTCAGCAACAGCCACCAAGCGCGCCGCTGTGCACGCCACGCGCGCGTTCAGCGCCACCCCTGGCTTCCCGACGCGCCTGAACGAAGACGAGCGTGCCAAGGCGTTCGCGCAGATCACGTCCGCGTGGCAGTCCGTGGCGAACCGCGACGCGATCCAACGCACGTTCCTGTTTAAGGACTTCAACCAGGCGTGGGCGTTCATGAACCAGACCGCGGAGCTCGCCGAGACGATGAACCACCACCCCGAGTGGTTCAACGTGTACAACCGCGTGGAGGTGACGCTCAGCACGCACGACTGCGGTGGGCTCTCCAAGAATGTACGTTCCTTTTGAATTCCTGCGGATACATGTAGGAATGTGAAGCAGCTCGCTGTCCTCTGGTTACTGATTGATATATTGGACTCTGTTGTGTATGCATACACGCAGGATGTGGAGATGGCGGTTGCGATGAACAAGTTTGCGGAATCCGTGTAGAGAGCACAGCATTTCCTTGCGTTCTGTTTCGTTTTCTTTTTGTGTGTTGGTGGTCAACTGCAAGTGCTGAATAATAATAACCTGACCTCCCTATAATACACGAATATAGGTATGGCTCTCTCTGAGAGAAGAGACCTGGTCATATTGATTCATGGATATTGACAATTTTCATTGATGCTGTCTGTGTGAATTGATTGTTCTCGCATCCACACTCGGTTGCTAATAAATCAAATGGAGCTTTTGGATTGATGAGTAAATTAATAGTATTTGCCTAGATATCGCTAGCTGTGTTGGTATGGCTGGTCAGCTGGCTAGCTCACCAGTTATCTGTAGTTCGTGACGCCCTGCACGCGCGCCTTGCGGGCCACGGCCTTGGAGATGACGGTCTCCGCCACACTCAGGCTGCTGGACACAGAGCTCGCGTCCGACGCCGAGTCCTTCCTGCGCGTCGACATGCTCTTGACGCTCTTCGGACCCGTGGTGGACATCCCCGACGAGCCTTTGTAGACATCGCGCGTGGGTTTCTTGCTCGGGTCCACCGGTCGCTTGGGGAGCGGCACGCCCTCGATGTGGTCTGGGTTCATGTCGGCGTACTCGACCAGGCCGCCCGTGAGCACGTAGATGTTGTCAAAGCCGCGCTGGACGAGCGTGTGTGCAGTCTGCGCGATGACCTTCTCGTCCAGATCGTAGAGGATGATCAGCTTACTCTCTTGGTTTTTCTATCGAAAACAAAGCAGCACAGATACATAGTGAGTGAAGAGATCACATATGGGTACAGCCTATTAAACATGACTACACATGTGTGATTGGCACTTACATATCTGTGCATCTCGGGGAGCAGCATGTCACGGCAGAGGTACGACGCGGGAAAGCTCTTGGCGCGGTGGATGCGGTTCACCGCGAACTCCTCCTTGGAGCGCGTGTCGAGGATCAAGTAGGGCGGGTCGTACTCTTCCTGCTCTTCCGCGTCGTAGCTGACGATGCGCGGCCCGCCGCTCGTGCTCGACTGGTTGTCCTCGGCTGGCATGCGCTCCATCACGAACTTGCCGTCGCCTTTCTTGACCATGCGCGCGACCATCTCGGGCTGGCCGGAGTTGCCGTCGCCGCCGTCTTCGTACTCGCCAAAGAGCTCGGCGAGACACGCGCACGTGATGCGGCGGAAGGTCTCGTCGCGCCGCTTCAAGAACTCCTTTGTAGCTACAGTAAATCACGGAGTAAGCAACGATCCACCAACTACGCATCACTGGGCACATGACGATGGAGAACGTACATATGAGGCGCACTTTGTTGATCGTCGCGCCCGTGTCGATCTTGCTCTGCAGATTCTTGTACTTTGGGTTCTGCGGAATCCGCTTCTCCATTACCTGGGAAGACAAGACAGCATGGGGGCATGTCAGGAAGAGGACAGGACTTTCAGATGTACCTGACAGCAGCCAGCACATATGCACACCACACGTACGTTGAGCGGGGTCTTTGGCTTGGCGCGGTGCATATTGGCTGGGGGCAGTGCTTGTTTGATGGCGAGATGGCAACTACAGAACGATTTTCTGCTTGCTGATTCCATGAGGAGCCACATTCAAAAACAAAGTGGCTCAGAAGAGCCACTTTGACAACTTGGCGCCAAAAATAGCCAAGATCGTTATCCTCTGATTGGCTGTTATTATTATTTCTCGCATAAGATTGGCTGAATGTGTGTCAACAAAATAGTTTATAAATGTAGAAATTTATCAATAAATTTTCAAATCTTCTGATTTACAACCTCTCTAATTGGCTAATAATGCATGCGTGTTTTTTACTGGTCAAAAATCAGCACCGAATGCTTTTTGGCTCGCTCCTTTCCCCTTTCCGTTGCCTGCCTCTTCATCAACGAAAATGCAGCCGTTCCGCGGGCCGCCTCCACGCGGGTTCCCTGGCGCGATGCCGCCGCCGATCGCTGGTACGTGCTTAGCCATGCATGACATGCCTATGGCCGCAGTGTGTGTTTGTGTATGCATCCGTGTCGTTAGGTGTATCTTACACGCTGGGGGCCATGTCGCTATCACAAGATTGGCTTGATTTGCTTCTTGGATACGCTGCGCTATCATCTTGTTGAATGTACAGTGATGACGATGCTCACTATGGCTTGTGATATATGCTACTGCTACGTAGGTATGGGTGGCCCTCCTTCGCATATGCGCCCGCCCCCGATGGCCGTAGGTGGTGGTGTGATGCCTCCGCGTGGTGCCATGATGCCGCCGCCTCGGGGCGGACCGATGATGTTTGCGCCGCCACCAATGGGACCTCGGGGCATGGCGCTTCCTCCTCCCGGTATGGGACCTGGACCGCGCGGCACAATGCTATTTAGCGCGCATGGTATGCCTGCAGGACCACCGGGTGTCAGCAACAACAGCGCACCACCTCCGCCAGGCACGGTCGACATCCCCGTACCGGTTGTGGAGCTCCCGAACACGGAACCGATGAACGTGTTTGTCGGTAAGTTACCCCCCGATCTGCACGATAATTTCATTCGACAACTACTCGAGGTTCGTAACACCGTGCATCGTTATTGTGTGTGCGTCTATGTTGTTGCCATTTGCCCGCGTCGTGCTGTATCTTCTACAGTTGAGCTAACAGCGTGAGTGTGGCCTTCTTGTGTCTCCTCCAACTGCTCGGGAATCGGTGATGTTGTGCATTCATTCTACCCTTCGTTTAGAAATGCGGCACTGTGGTGACGTGGAAGCGCACGGCGGACCCTGTGACGGGCAAGCCGAAAGGCTTTGGCTACTGCACGTTTTCCGCCGCAAACGACGTACTCCGCGCGCTGCGCCTCCTCAATGGCTTTGCAGTGGACTCGCGCGAGATCCTGTTGAAAGTGGATTCGAAGACCCAGACCAAGCTGGACGTGGTCACGAACGCCATGACCGAGAAGATGAAGCTCGAGGAGCAAGAGCGCGACAACAAGATCAAGCAATCACTGAAGAACCTCTGCCAGGTTCGCAGTGGACGCATGGGCGGCCAGCAGAACGACGTCGCCACGTGGGGCGAGCTCTTGGAGAAGAAGACGGCGGATGAGCAGGACCAGCAGCAGCGAAATGGGCAACAAGCCATTGACAATGGTGATGCTGCTGGTGGTGGTAGTGCTGTTGGCGAGCAAGAGAATCCAGACTCTGGCGACCAGAGAGGCGAAACTCGCAGCGCATCAAGCGATGCTCCTGTTGAAGGGGTCCGTCATATATAATTATGTATCCCTGTGCGGTGCGGCCGGGGACTTGAGACTAAACATTGTTGTTGTCTGTGGTATGTATCTGCGACACGTTACAGGAGAAGATTCGCGGCTCGATGATCATGCGAGAGGTGGAAAAATTCCGCCTGGCGCAGGAACAGCGCGAGCAGGAGCAGGAGCAAAAGCGCCGCGAAGCGGTTCTCGAGCGTCTTCGGCGAGAGAAAGAGGACGAGGAGAAGCGCAGAGCAGCCGATGAGAGGCGTAGAGCCGCAGACGAACGGCGCCGAGCGACTGAAGAAAAGCGGAAAGCGGAGGAGGACGCTGCTCGAATCGCGAAAGCGGAGGCTGCAGCAGCAAGAACGAAATACAGAGAGAATGGTGGTGATGAAGGTAATGGTGACTACGATTCAGAGACGGACGAGCGTGAAGATGGTGGTCGCAGAAAGTCGTCCAGTAGTCGACGACGAGAGAGAGAAGATCGAGAACGTGATCGAAAGAAGCGCAGCACGCGAGAGCGCTCTCGTAATCGCGATCATGACCGGAAACGTGGTCGTGACCATCGCTCGCACTCTCATTCTCGGTCGCGCGAGCGCTCGAGTCGTCGCCGTCGCCATCGAAAGAGTCACAGCCACAGTCGCTCGAGAACGCGCAGTCGCAGTCGCCATCGCGGTGACCGTGAGAGGGACCGCGAGACTCGTCGAAAGCGCCGTCATCGACGCGACTCGTCAGATCACGGTCGATCCGATGACGAGGAGAGAAAGCGCTCATCCAAGCGCAAGAGAGACTCGACCAAAGTCAAAGCGGCGGATGGTGACAATGATAGAGCAACCGAGCGAGACGAGAGGCACAACGATGAGACTGGCAACAGCCCAAGCAAAGTGGAAAACTCTTCTTCGCAATCACCGCCGCCTCCACAATCAGAAACTGCTGCTGTGGAGACTCCAAAGCCTATTGTGATGCCTAAGGTCGTGCTGGGTCTGAAGATGACGAGCGCCACCATCAAGAAGGACAAGCCAGTTGCCATGTACGTGCATTACTGTCTTCCTGATCCGAGGTTGATGCCTTGTCACTTATCTCACTAACTTGCAATGCTATGATCTTTGTATCCTTATCAGCCCTGCTGTGTCGGCGTTCGTTGTCGAAGAAGAAGTGGAAGCCAAGCCGCTGCGTGAGCTCGTGCCGATCGACTACACGGAAGAAGAGAAGCTCGCGGGCGCGTCCGTGCAGCAGCGCGTCGCAGCGACCGTCGCGCGCATCAACAGCCGCTCTGGGGACGTGAAGAGCCTGATCGACCAGATCCCGACCGAGACAGCGGAACTCTTTGCCTATCCAATCGACTGGCAAGCAGTGGATCAGGTACCAATTTGCATCCATACTCTCTGTTTCTCATGAATAGCGCCAACTGACCAACTCTGGCGCTTTGTGCTTTTGTCTCATTCGCGATGCAGCACAAGATCGTCCAGGAGAAGATGGAGCCGTGGGTGAAGAAGAAGATCGTCGAGTACCTCGGCGAGGACGAGCCGACGCTCACGGAGTTTCTGCTCAAGAAGCTCGACCAGCGCGCGCAGGCGCAGGAGATCCTGAACGAGCTGCAGCTCGTGCTCGACGAGGACGCCGAGGTGTTTGTCAAGCTGCTCTGGCGCAAGCTCGCGTTCGAAGCCATTCGCGTGAGCAGCCAGTAGCCGTGTGAGTCCTGAGTTGCGCACGTGCGTATTCAATGCATTCATTCACACACAGTAGAGTTGAAGAAGGGAAAGGGTCTTTGGTGACATGAACGAACGAAGAGCTACAACAAACCCACACAAAGCAAGCAAGCGCATGCGTCAATGAAAAGTAAAAAAAGTCTTGTGTGTTGCATTATATATAATCTGTTCGCCACTCCTAACAAAAGCAGCTTCTAGTAAAAAAACAAAGAGGGAAATATCAAAGGCAAAGCACGCGAACGCGTTCTTTAGCAAATGAGAGTTAGGCACCTGCACAAAACTGCACCCACGCCCCTCCCTCCCTGCTTGCCCGTCTGTCTGCGGACCTCATGTCACACATTTTGCGCATCTTCACCGTCTTGATCTTGCGCGGTCTTCATCGTCGTCGTCGTCGTTCCATTCCATTCATGCGCTGGGGGCAATGCGCGGGCGGCACGCGCGAGGCGGAGCATGCATGCGCTGCTCCACAAAAGGAAGCATGCACATGCACACGCTCTCACTCACACACACTTGCGCACACACTGCCGCGCTACTTCATTTTCTTCAGGTCGCGCGCGAGTTCGTCTTTCAGCGCGGCCGAGAACTCCTTGACCTTGGGCGCCGCCTGCTCGATCTGCGACAGCAGCGACGACGCGCCTTCGTTCGCGATCGACTTGGCGTCCTCCACGCGGTGGTGCGTGCGCAGCGCGAAGCGCTGGAACGCGCGGTTGTTGGCGAGCGCCTTGACGGCCACGTCGTTTACCACGTACGATACGAGGCGCTGGAAGAACGACATGCTTGCTGGTTGCTGGGTTGAGTCTTGCTGATGCGCTTTGGCTTGTCGCTTCGAATCGAAGAATGGAAGACGAGGGAGCGAGCCAAGCGATTTATTTGCGCAAGGGTCCACTATTCAGAGCATTATGTATTGTCGACATTTTAGGCATTTTTGTGCTCTGATTGTCCAAATTGGATTTTACACACACAAGTTTTGGACATAGTGTTAGCAACACAAACAAAACCGCACCATCGGAATTTCTGAATTCCGATGGTGCGAGACTCCATTGCTGTCCGCATCATTGCCCACAATTTCTGGCCAATGTACATAATAGCATGGACACTGTCAGGCACATGTTCATGTGAGCTTTGGAAGCCACGGTTCCTCCTCGCACCAATAATCATCGGCCTTCTGCAAGAGCAAATTCACGTCTTCACATCCCCTCTCATTTCTGTTTTCTCTGTCATAAAACAAAGTATTTACAGGTTTCGACATTCGTCAGATTAGATTTACAGTTTTAGACAGTGACCGGCCCATTAAACCTCGCATCCCACCCAAAAAACCTCGCAGAAAATAGACCACCAACACACAAAAAACCTTGAAATACCAACCAAAAAACCTAATATCTGCTGCACACAATCTGTGGCAATAGGGGCCACTATTGAGCACACGGAGCGCCGCAAAGACGAGCGCCTTCCTCCTTTCCGGCCGGCCGCCACCACACAGACACAGACAGAGAGCCCCCCGCCCGCGGACACTTCCTTCGCCAGACGCCCACCATGATGCTGCACAAGTTGAGCGCCTCCATCGCGCCGCGATGCGCCTCGGCCTTCCAAGGTGCGTTCGCTTGACCTCTGCGTATGTGTGGAGACGCTTGCCCTCACGCAGACAGAGAGAGAGACAGTATAGACGCCAAGAGACGAGAGAGACCACAGGAATAGAGGGGCGATTGTGATCAGAAATGGCGCCGCGATGCGGCAGGGGACGAGGGGAGTATGTGGGAGACTTCACCTGCATGCGCACGCGCTCTTCCCTCCCCCCACGTCTCCTTATCGGCGGTGGTATCGTTTGTCACTCGCTCGTCGTTGAGCAGCTCTCTGTGGTGTTGCGCGCCTATATGTGTCTCTCACGTGTAGATATTGCCGATGATAGATGACAATCGCATTTACTAACACTATTGTTCTATGCCTCCCTGC
>JAASGK010001007.1:0-13313 GCA_023334195.1 Globisporangium emineosum
CCCCCCCCCCCCTTTTCTTGAGAAACACGTTTTTCTCGTTTTTCTTGGCCCCCAAGGGCTTTCAGGCCATTCTGAGCCACCATACATTATCTGTTGTTGGCTGAAACGAACTCTCTTTCTCCAAATCCACCCATCCAACTTAACCCACCCGTCTGGCATCCCTAACCCTTATTTCTGGAACGGATAATTGAGTGATCGTTTTGTGTTGGTGTTGTCCATCCCTTCTGGTGCAGGCTACTGAAATGAGCTCTTTTTTCTGGAATAGACCCGGACTTCGTTGCTTACTGTAGGAACAAACCACACTATACGTGTTTATACATATTTTCGTACACACGTATAATAAGTGAAATATATGCGTCTCTTTTTTACACCCTATACAAACCCAAACCCTGCTTCGTGCTCCTGCTGGAGGTATAAGTTTTACCCTAAAGCGCCGCCCCGGCGCGACCTCGTCCAGCGGGTGTGACCCTGCGGCGCGAGCATAGAGACGTGTAGACCTACGCTCCTGCGGATGGCCAACGATTACGTGTTTATCCGATGAAAAAGAGTCTCAATGTTCAAAACGCTAAAATCTCATTCAGTACACGAGTCATGAATTGTCGGATAAAAGGTGACGCTTTTGTTTGTCACAAGTCACTCAAAAAATATTGCAAGACCTCAGTGTGTTCGTTTAAACACGCTTTTACAAAAGTGGGTGCAACACCTTTTCATACATTTCCAAGTCAAATTTGCAACATCACCTTTTTACTCGAAACGAATTTAAGAGAAAATCGACAAACACTCACGCGCTCGAATTTCACCCAAATAGAAGCCCTCTTTTTACACAGATTTCCGTCTATGATTGGCTAAAAATAGTTACAGCCTCTATTTAAGTGGCCGAAAAGGGAAGAGATGCGAGTATGGATCTGTGTGTGTTCAGCCCGGAATTGGAGTTTTGGTCTGCTCCTTCATGGAGCTGCTGGCTTCCAATGGCAATGGCAACGGATATGCCCACGACAATTGATCTCTCTATCGGTCTCTGCAAGGACTGTGCAGAGAGCGGGCAGGTCTTGGGCCGTGTGCTTCTGCAGCACTTTGAGCTCCGGGTGTGCGCGACGTGCAAGCAAGACCCCAACCTTCGTCCGAGCTGATCTCGAAAAACCGCGCAATAACACGGACTCAGATTTCATTTCTGAGTCTGGGTCTGAGGAAAAGGAGTGTATGTCGTGACGTTTCGCGTCCCGTGTGGCACACGAAGAGCCCCATAACCGCTGACGCCAACGGGGTGCGCTCGCTCGTTGCGTTGCTTTGCTCATTGGCTCACAGTAGCAGCAGTTAGCAAACAGCAAGCGAGCACATATGAGCAGCTCTCGCGCGGCCAAGTCCAGCAGCAGCTCAAGTGCAAGCAGCAAAGGCGATGGACGCGTCGCCAAGCCTCGCAAGGTCACGGCGCGAGCCGATGAGCTCGACACGTACATGGAGAAGCTCTACGACGAAGACGTCGAGTCCAAAATCGACGGCGCAAAGATGATCCTGCAGCTCGCAGAGTACGCGGGTAACATCGAAGCGCTCATCCAGAACGAAGCCCTCATGGTACGTGAGGTTACGTTAGTGCTGGTCTGTGTGTCTGTGTGCCGTTGATGACTATTGAGAAGGGATCTGACTGAGCTATTGACTATCTCGCCCGTTTGCATACAGTGCTTGCTGTCACGTGTGCTGAATGACGACTACAAGAAGAGCAACGACTTCTCGCTCACGATGATGCGCATCTTCTGGTGCTTCTCCAACTTTTTGCAACTGCACCCGATCCTCGCCAACTACCGCATCGGCGCGATCACCCTCAAGATCGTCGAGTTCGAGATCAAGCGCCACGAGCTACGCCTCGGAGAGGAGAAGCTCATGGAGGCTGCTGCGACGACCGAAGAAGCCGCCTCCAAGCTCGAGCGAGAGCGGAAGCGCAACAAGAAGCGCATGAAGAAGCAGGACCAGCTGCTGTACGTGTGTCTGTGCTTGGAATATCTGGACACGGATCGTCTTAGCATCGCTAACATGCTTCCGGCATCATTTGCATCGATAGGTACGTGTGCTTCAGCGTGCTGTTGAACCTTGCTGAAGACATCCACACGGAGCGGAAAATGGTCAATCGCAAGATCACGCTCTTCCTGGCAAAGGTGCGTGTCCACAAGTGAGGTGGTCGTCCTTGCAAGTGAGTTCTCACGTTTGTTCGACTATGTAGATGATGGACCGCGTCACGCCCGAGCTCGTGATCCTCACGATCTCGTTCCTCAAGAAGCTCAGCATCTTTGAAGAGAACAAGGACGCGATGGTGGAGCTCGCGCTCGTGGAGAAGCTGGTCCGCTACGTGCGCTGCAACCACGACAAGACGATCCAGATGTCGCTCAAGCTGCTCTTCAACCTGTCTTTTGACCCGGCGCTTCGCGAGATCCTGGTCAAGAACAGCCTCATCCCAAAGCTCGTGGAGCTTCTGAAGAAGCCACCCTTCCGCGCGCTCTCGCTGCGCATCCTGTACCACCTGAGCATGGACGACCGCTGCAAGTCCATGTTCACGTACACCGAAGCGATCCCGATTGTCATGCAGCTTGTGGTAGGTTCTATCCCATTGTGAAGCCCGTTTACCATATCGATGCAGAGCTAATGGCGTGATTCGTTGTGTACCTACCTCCTTGATTGTCAGATCAACTTCCCGCAGAACATGGTTGCAAAGGAGCTCGCAGCGCTCGCGGTAAACCTGAGCCACAACGGCCGCAACGCGGAGCTCATGTGCCAGAACCGAGGGCTCGAGGCGCTCGTGACGCGCGTCTTCCGCACGCGCGACCCGCTGCTCATGAAGGTCATCCGCAACATCTCGCTTTGGTCCTACACGCTGCAGGAAGACCTCGTGAGCGACAAGATGTACAAATACCGCGGCATGTGGGCTCCGTTCGTCGTCTCGTTCATCGAGCTCTGCCTCAACACGGATAACCACGATTTCTCCATCGAGGTCCTTGGCACGCTTGCGAACATGACGCCGAGCGACCTCCCAGCGAAGGCATCCTGGGACCGCCTCGTGAGCGATCACTCGCTCATCCCGTTCCTCAACAAGCTGCTGGTACCTGGGTTCTCCCAGGACGACATGGTCTTGGAGGTCATTCTCTTCGTGAGCGCGCTGGCGCTCGAGCCAAAGTGCGCGCCGCTGCTCTCGGCCTCGCGCCTCATTCGAACCTTCTACTCGCTCTTCCAGGAGAAGCAGCACGACAACGAGCTCACGCTCCAGCTGCTGTACACGTTCTACCGCATGCTGCGCCACCGCGAGACCTTCGAGGAGCTCATCTTTGGCGTAAGCTTCGTGCCGGACCTCCTGCTCGCAGCGGACGCCCCCAACATCGAAGTGCGGCGGATGTGCGACATCATCATGGACTTCATCCTCGACCACGACCTGAGCGAAGGCAGCATCGGCGAGTTCGGGCGGCTGATCCGCCAGCGCCGCTTCGAGATCCACAACGCCGAGTACCTCGAGATGATCCACGAAGAGTCTCAGAGCGTCGCCTACCGCAACCGCGAGCGCCACGTGATGATGACGTCTCGAGGAGGACGTGGCAGTGAGGACGATGAGGATGACGCAGAGGACGACGACTAACAACTCTCCTCGGGAGAGCCACACAATGATCTTGAGCTATGTGAGAGCAATCAGAGAGCCATTCCATACCACAGCGATCTCCAACGTCGCCAAAAAGAGTAACACACATACACTCCCACCCACCATTCAGGCACAAAGTTTCTTACTCGATACTTACTACACCTTTAATGCGTATCAATCGCCTGAACTGAACGTCGGGGACTGGGGCTGAAAGCATCCGTGGATCCATCCATTCGCTTGGTTTCACAGGTGCCGCACTTTGAGAAAGCCGTAGATCTGCTTGCGGTCGTCCAGCTCGCGCGGGAGGCGGCGCGTGGGCCAGTACAGGTTCTCCTTGCTGTTGATCGACGCGCCGGGCGGGATCAGATACATGTCGAACTTGGTGGCGGGCGAGATCTCCATCTTGAGTGCGAACGCCTTGAAGCGAGCCTTGTGACCGTACGCCGCGACCATGCGCACGACCTTCCACTGCTCGAACACCGACTCGAGGCTGAAATACGTCACGGCCGAGCCGTGCACCTCGCTCAGTATGGCCTCCGCTTTCTCGATCGGAACCTTGCCCACTTGCGTCACCACAATGTTGTCGAGCGGGAAATCGGCGGGGGGCGGGATGCCGTTCTTCTGGCGCCAGGTCGCATCCACGCGGAACTCGTGGAAGATCGAGTCCTCGATAAAGTCACTGATCTTGAGCTGGCACGACCAGTCCGGGGTCGACGACACGCTTTGCTCCGGGGACACCAACGCGCCCTCGTCAACTTGCATCTTTGTGTCGCCGCCGTCGTCGTTTTCCGGGTTCAGACCGTCGTCGATGAGGTTCATAATGTACTTTGCAGTCCGGCAATCCGCCAACAGCCGAGACTCTTCCTCCGTGTCACCGACCACGCGATACGCAACGTAATCTCCGACGCGGAGAGCGCAGTGCACCCCAGGCGCTGGAGGCGCTCGCTGATTGTAGTCGCGAGCCAGCGTCGGCTTCTCGGTCGAACCAGAAATCTGTTGTTAGAATACAGAGAACAACGTCAGTACACCGCCAAGTACAGAGCAGATAGTAACACAAAGCTTTTGACTTACGGATGTGATGTTTGCGAGGCGCAGCGAATGGAACGACTCCATGATATCATCCAGGCCCAGCTCCTTGGTGTGGAAGAAGTTCAAAAGCTGCACCCAGACCGACCGGATCTCGTTCAGCTTCGCCAGCATGCCGTCGATCGCGGCATTGCACGCGTCGGCTTTCGTGGGCTCCGAGGCCACAAAGTGGATCACGTCGTTCACGGCCACGCGGACTTCAAAGATGCCTTCTCGGAGTCGCTCCATATGGATCGTCGCCTTCACGTTCGGAACGATGACGTTCTCAGCCGAGCCGCGGAACTTGAGAGAGCCGCGGAGCTTGTCGATGCCGGCGCATAGATCGTCGCTCGGAGTGAACAAACTGCGTATCGTCGCTCGGAACTTCGCATCGTCGGACATCGTGCTCTCGGACGCAGCATCGTACGGGGCTTTTTTCTCTTTCTCGACCAGTTCCTTCGTAGACACTGCCGCAAGGTCCGCCTGCGTTTTCTCAGGTTTGACAGCCGGAGCACCACCGTAATCCGAGCCCGAGCTGGAGTCCGACCCATAGTCGTCATCGTCTTCGTCTTCGCTGCACAGCACGAGGTTCGACGCGCGCTTCTTTGGTGCTGCTTGGGTTCTCTGAGCTTGGCCATTCCTAGCAGCAGCAGGCGCACTGTGAGTTGAAGAGCCAGCAGTTGACGAGCTCGAGTTGCTTGCACCACCACTGCCGTTTCGAAGCTGTGGATTGTGGCTGGACCCAGAAACAGCCTCGGCGGCTTTCTTCTTCTCTTCAAGGCCGTGGAAGGACTCCAACACGTCACGAAACTCCTCGCTCGCCGACCGCTTCGCCATCTTCTGGTTCAAGCACGCGTGCCGAATCGCCAAATGGCCATTCACAAAGATGCAGCACTCGTACAGATGCCCTGCGCGCTTCTCCGTGAGGTCCACCTGAATAAAAGCACAAAGTCCATCCATCAGACCCTCGAAGCATTTCAAAAGGAGAATTAGCGCCATACTAATTCAAATGCTCACTCACAAATTGCTGGTTCTTCGACCGCGTCTCGTTCCCCGCCATCAGCGTCGTCGGCGTCTGCTTCTTTCGGTCGCCATACGTTCGCACTAGCACTTTCCACTTTGCGTAGATCTGGTCGACAATCCGCTTGAAGTCACTCGTCGCATTTCGCCCAGCGACATCTAATCGTCTGTCCATGCTCTTTGCGACAATGCGTTTTCCAAATGCTTGCAATTCGCAGGCAAAAGTCTGTAAACTAGGGATCCATTTCGCGACGCGGGTAACCTGAAAACATTAGAAGTAACACACAGACACGTGAGTCCAAGGTTTAACCAAACAAACCATTCAAAATCCCCACTCACGCTCAGCCTGCTCTCGAACACGACACACTCGATCTCTCGGTTTGCGTCCCAGACAATGCTGTCTAGCGTTGCCATCACCCTGTCTCGGTTCTTGAACATCTGAGCCACCAACTCCTGGTAGCCGTCCACTTCAACCTTGATTCGCTGCTCTTCAGTCAGCGCTTTCGACGTCCGATCAGCATGAGGTTTGCGCTCGCCAGCGTTATCGACGTAGAAAACAGGCTCGATCTCTTCCACTTTCGCGGTGCTGCCCTTCAAGTTGACCTGGGGAATCGGGGGTTGGAGTTTCGCATCTTGACCAGGGTACTGTGCTGATGGTGATTCCGAATCTGTTCTTCGTCTCGATTGCAATGGCTCGTCAACTCGGTCGTCTCGACTTGGTTCATATCGTCTTTTTCGATACATGTTGGTGCGTGCTTCGTCGGACTCACGCTCCATATACCTATCCGCGTCCATGTTCTGGTCCTCACTGTACCTGTGTGCTGCAGCCTCGTCATGTACCGGACGGGAACCATCAACCGTTGGAGATTGTCCGATCTGATGGACGTGGTTCGGATGAGCTTCTTCCTGTGGGATGAAAGCACGCTTCGGTGGGTCGTGATAGCTCGCTTTCCTTGTGAGTACGTCAACGAGAAACGACAACATCTCCTGTGAAGCCTCATTGCGAGCAACTGGGAGGTTGGAGCTTCGGCACAACGCGATCGGCAAATCGTAAACTGAGATCTGCGCTTCGAACTCTTCAACCTCCACTCCATTTCTTTCGTATCGATACACTGGAGGCATAACGAACTGCAAAACGCATAGACAATCAATAACAGGGTTAGCCAGTTATTCGTAAGATTTGCCTTTCACACATATCACTGAGCGGCAATATTCTCAACGTACCCTGACGGCATTCTTCTCGACGAGATAGTTGAAGACGCGGTCTCGCACTTGTCGAGAGTCGTTTCCAGCACCATAGCTGAAATTCTGTCGGATCTGGTCCAGAAGATCACCGAAAGACCATTTGAAATCCTCCGTCGCTGTAATCAGTTTGTATACGGCATCGATGTTTGCATAGCGTTCATTCCGTTCTGCGCTCTGAACGACAAGGTGAGCCAGCTGCAGACGCGTGGTGTACACAAAGTCTTGATTCGGACGCGAGTCGCGAAGCAACTGCACAAGAAAAAAAATCGAAAGATGAATATCAGTTCATGACACACACACATCAGCCTGAGTGATTCAATTTCCATATCATACTTTCACGTCAGTTGCAAGCAAAAACTCTCGACTCATTGTCGCCAGCGGCGCATCCTTCAGCGTCTCCACAAACTGTCGTAGTGATCCGACAATGTCGTGCGCAGGATCGAAGAGCGTAAGCAGGAAGTCTCGTCCCACTTTCGCATTCAACGACCGAGCTTTCGCTCTGCGGATCTCTTGCTCGTTATCTCTCTCGACTCTGTCTCTGGTAGCAGCAGCAGCTGCTGCTGACGTTGACTCGGGTTTTCTGTCTGGAAAGCTCGTCACTGGGTCTTCTGCAAACGAGACCCGCTTCTTCACTGCAGGGCTGTGTGGCTGGAAATCCATAGCCTTTTGAAATTTTTTAGTCACTTCGTCAGCTCTGTCTCCAGCAGCGGTGCTCGGAGCAGCTCTACCTGATTTTGTTTCAGCTGACTGGTGGAAAGTAGAGGTGTCGCTCAGAGGCTGGATCACAGGAAGGTCGCCTGCATCGATTGGCGGGATAACTGACGGCCCGTCATACTCGAAAGGTGCTGACGACAGGTCCTCGTTCCCGTATCGGGTCTTATCTGCGGCTGTCTCACTTTCTCCTGCTGTCGCTGCTGATCCGCTCACTGTATCACTCGCCTGGCTTTCCGATTCTTGCGATCCAGCGATTCCCCCAAAGTACACTTCCTTGTACCCGTCCTTTGTTTTCACCAGCGTCGGACCAGTCGGTGCTTTGAGTGTGTTGCTCTGTGCGTGAAGCTCGTAGCGCCGCTCGCGCTCTAGACGAAGAGCTTCCGGCGCCAACTCGTCGGTCGACATTTCGCAGAGTCTCGTCGTCGTCACAGCACCATCGAGCAGATCCTCTCGGAGCTTTCCATTCTTTGTATTCTTCAGATTGCTTCGGAGCATGCGCACGTGTCTCGCAAACTCTTTGTGCAGCGCCGAGTTGTCGATTGACGTCGTGTGTCGCTTGTGGATGTACAACCGCAGGAGTTGCTCTGCGATTGATTTCGCGACCTCTGGAATTCGCCAATGTGTCGAGCCGTCCTGCTCAAAGCTGTCCATCATGCCACCGATAAAGCTCGTTAGTAACGCTTTCGCGTGCGGTAGCCATTTCAAATCCGCCGCAGCAAAGTACTCGAGCCACGACATGTCGGGATTGCGTGGCACAGACGGTTTGCGCGCGGGCTGTTTATCTGCTTGAGACGACCGCGGATTCTGCGGGCCGGGTGGGCGGGTTGTCTTGGCCTTGGCATACGATTGCTGTCCAATAGCGCCAAGGTTTCGCGGCGCCGACCGCGAGAGGTCCAACGCGCGTGGCACTGCTGCTGCATCGACCATTGTCAGGTCCACGACATCATAGTTCTCCGGCATTTGCTGGCGTCGGTCGTGGTCGAACTCGTCGTCGTCGTCATCATCATCGTCATCCGAGATTTCAATCTCGTCGTAGTCGAAGGTGGGCTGTTCTTGCGCTTCATCGACAGCATCCTTCTCGTCATCATCACTATCACCATCATCTGGCGCGTCGTCCTGAGCCTCGTTGATCGCCGCGTACCACTGCTGAAAGTTGAACGCGAAGAGAAACTTCTCGTCCTTCATGACGGTCTTCTTCGTCTCTACAGCGATAATGCGCACGTACGACAGCAATTTCTTCTCGCGCGTGAGTTCCCGGGTGACGACTGTGCGGTTACGCTCCAGCAACGCAGCGTAGTTCTTCGACAAGTCTGCATGCTGCGTCTCAATGTGCTTGAGCACATCCAGTACTTGACCATGCGTTCGCTTCTGGTCGACCTGCACGAGTCGGTCCAATCGAACAAAGCGCAGCACGAGCACTTTCTCCACACCTGTCACATGCTGCTCGAATCGCATTCGCTGGAGCTGCTTCTTGAGCTGCGGCAATGGCACAGGCACAACGAGAAAGTCCTGCAGGTCCATGCCGACCAGGTAATCTTCAACGTAAATGGCACGCACGTCGTCCGAGCGTGGAGCGCTAACGCCCGCAAACGCCGGTTTATCGTTCACGAGCTGGTAGTCAAAGCGCGACTGCGTCACGGCTTTCACCTGCAGCAAGTGCGAGTCCATGAGCGACATGACGTCAAAGCCCAGGTCCGGCAGATCGACCGACAGCGGTGACGGCGAGGCCAATGTGGGCGGCATCAGGCGGTAGCGCACTTCGTAGCTGCGGCCGAGCGACAGCAGCTTCTGCGCCAGGAAGCGCACGCGCAGCGCCCACGCGCGCCCCTGACAGTCGAACTGGACGCGCTCCGACTCGGCAGGCGTCAGCGCAGGCAGCGCCACAGTCTCCATCTTGACGTCCATCGCACGAGCGGTTTCCGCTTGTCTTTTTCTTTGGGATGAATGCTTTCCTCACAGTTGGGCACACAATGCACAATGCACAATACATGATGTATTGTGCATTGGGGTGTGCTTACTGTGATTGCCTCAAATATCAGCCTCTATGTACTGTGGTCGACTCGAATACACGCCCTGTCTCTGCTTGCAAAGAGACACACAAAAAACACCTGAGTTTTTCTGTCACAGCTGACAATAGAAACGAGAAATTTCGCCCAATAATGGATCACCATCATCAACGAGAGCCACGCTCCACAATTAGCCACCAGCTCAAAGCAAGCGATCGGCGAGCAGAAGAAGAGAGTTCACGCACACGCGCGTATTAATTAACCACCACTACTACCACCACCGTACCACAGACCCAGGTGAGCGAGCAATCACGACGCACCATGGGCACAGCGCAATCACGAGCGCGGTCGGAGACGAGCGCGTCGCCATCGCATTCTTCACAGGTTCGGCAACAACAACAGACACAGCGCGGCGCGAGGTGGAGTGCCTCGCGACTCGACGACCGCGTGCCGCTTCACTACCACCACCGCCGCGGGGAATACACGTCCACGGTCGTGAACGCGCGCGCGCAGGTGTTCGGACACAGAGACTCGGACAGCGTGTACCACGACCTAGTGCGGTCGCGGGCAGAGCGGAGCTTCAGCAGCAGCAGCAACAGTGGCAGCAGTGATAATGACAGTAGCGCATACTCGGACACGGAGAGCGAGTCATCGATCATGGTGACCGCGACGACGACGACGAGCGCGCGACGCAAGAACGACCCCGTGCGCGACAACCTCGTGATGCTGCCGAGCACGCTGGACCCGCTAGGCCGCAAGATCCGCCGCGTCACGACGGAGATCGTGGATGCCGACGAGCAGCTGCTGCTCGTGAAGCGCCGGGCCAGCGCTGCGAAAAGGATCGCACTGCGTGGGTACCAGCAGTCGGTGCTTACTACTTCTGCCGACGGAGAGAAGCACCAGGGACCCGAACACGAGCAGACCGACGATGAGAAAGAAGAAACACCCGTGACGCCAGCAGATTTCGAGTACCTCAAAGTGATTGGTGTCGGCGCGTGGGGGAAAGTGGTGCTCGTACGCAACCGCCGCGATGCGAAGCTCTACGCGATGAAAGTGATCTCGAAGCGCGCGGTGCGCGAAAACAACCTGGCCGAGAAGATTCTCTCGGAGCGCGACGTGCTCGGAGGCACGTACCACCACGCACTAGGTGAGCTTTACGGCATTATCCATATATGTGGCAGCTCTGCCATATTTTTTATCTTTGAGCTCTTGTGAAACTGATCCTTATTGTCTCGTTTGTCTCGTGCTATACCAGTTCATTTGCACTGGGCATTCCAGACCAAGACGAGCCTCTTCCTCGTGATGGACTACTGCCCAGGCGGAGAGCTCTCGGTTCATTTACACGACGCCGAGCGGTTTTCAGAGGAAGTTGCGATCTTCTACGCCGCAGAGATCGTGTTGGCGCTCGAGCACCTGCATCGCCAGGGCATCATCTACCGCGACCTCAAGCCCGAGAACCTGCTCCTGACAGCGAACGGCCACCTGAAGCTTGTGGATTTCGGGATCAGCAAGTTTGGAATCACGGAAGCGACCGAGGGGGCCACGACAATCTGCGGGAGCTACGAGTACCTAGGTACGCTTGCATGGTGTTCTTTGGTACTAACTGAATTTCCTAATTCACCAGTGCTTGTATTGTTGTTGGTATGCTAGCTCCTGAGGTGTTCCTGAACAAGGAGTACGGCACCGCAGTCGATTGGTGGTCGTTCGGGGTCGTGATATACGAGATGCTCACGGGGCTGCCTCCGTGGTACAGTCAAAACGCGCAGGTGATGCGGAAACGCATCCTCAAGAAGCCGCTCGTGTTCCCGAGTTACGTCTCCGAGGAAGCGCGCGACCTGCTGCGAAGGCTGCTGCACCGAGATCCGCTCAAGCGGCTCGGCTCGAAAGACGGCAGCCGCGAGATCAAGCGCCACGTGTTCTTCCGCAATCTCGACTGGCAAATGGTCACGTTCCGAGAGATCTTCCCACCGATCCAGCCCTGCGGCTCGCCTCAGTCCATTGTGAGTTCAATCGAACTGGTGTTACTGTCATGCAGCTTATTGTTTCTAATCTTGTCTGTGGCTTGTGCTCACAATAGGAAAATGCAACCAACTTTGACGTCGAGTTTACAAGGTTGTCAGTGGGCAGCGTCGACGCATCGGGCAGTGTGGGGAGCACCTGCGACGAGTTCACAGGATTCAACTTTGAGGCCCCCGAGGCGCCGCACATCGAGTACGGATACGCGCGCGACCTGGGCGTTCAAAGCAGCGCCGGGATGTGCGCGTAGTGAGGAGACGAGCTCGGAGATCTCTCTTGTATAAACGACAATTTTGTCTAATTTGCTTGCAGTGAAAAGAACGTGCGTGGCCTGACAGATTCGGAGTGGAAGTCGGTCGCAATCCAGCCAGAGACGATGCCAGGACCGACCTGTTAATATTTAAAAAGAGCTCCAACACAATCGCCAAAGGGTATGCGCGTTCTGCTAACATCTTGGTTAAAGTGCGTCTTCCAAAGCGCTTGACTACTCTTCAATGACTGCGATCACCACGACAAAGCTGTGCCTCTCAGGAGAGCCGAAAGGTAGTCGCCAAAGTGAATCATTGGATGAGCACAGGACTCCAGAGCGAGAACGCCCACACATGCGATCTCATCAAAGAAGCTCTCTGGCATCAACCGTCGGGTTCATGACCGCAAGCGATCATTTGATGGAACACACGGGCGGAATTTTCCGAGTTGAGGCAGATCCAATGCATGTTGAGTGAGAAACACTATGCAGACGCGCCATACTGCATGCAAATTGCGTTCCGTGGTCTCGCATGAGCTGAAGGAAGACGCGTTTTCAGGAGCTCTGTGCGAGCGAGCGAGTCAACAGACGTCTCAACCAGCTCGGTGGCGCGAACTGTTGCAACTCAAGATTACGCATTTGCTCGTTCGCGAGTCGGCAATAGAACCCGATCTTCTGCACAACATACAATAAATACGAGCGCACAGCCCTCAGTTCAGCTCAAGAGAACGCTCGATTAGTCGCCTCTTGAACAGCGAGTGAGTACGCATCTCAAGCAGAAGGAATGGCAATCGGATGTTGCGGCAGCCAATCATCCATAGTTCCAGTCTTTCCTGTGACAATCCGCTGTGTCCATCGTCTTGCTTGGATGGAGCGGGTTAGCATCACACACATGCAGGCAGCATCAGCGAGCCAGTACTCCTCCCCTGCTACTCATCAATGGCGCTGAGCTCGTGTGAGCGAAAATGCGAAATGTCCAAACTATTTCTCTGATGCGAACGAGCAACAGACCACCTCACCTCACAAGTGCACCCAGCACCGATTGAAATACAAAGGGCCACGACATTTTGGTTCAACTGTGAGCGACCTGTTGTACTGCGTCAACAGCGACACCAAGAAACAGACAAGGTTCCGATACACACAGGACACGCGCCGCAAAGAGACAAAGGCGAAGAAGTACCAGGACTACGTACATGAACGCAAGCAGGAAGTGATCGACGGCAAGCGCGTGGTCGAATGGGAGGCGGAGCTGAGCGCCTACAACAGGAAGACGACCTACTTTGAGCGCTTCAAAGCCTACATGGAGAAAAAGAACGAGATGAATAGGCGTCTGAGCCCCGTGCACAGCGAGTACATCTTCCGGAAGTTGAAGCTGGGCAGCTAC
>JAASGK010001008.1:0-13310 GCA_023334195.1 Globisporangium emineosum
CATGATGCCGTTGGCCCGTAGCACGGCATGGGTTAGCTTCTTGATGACGAGATCGTCCTTGACGACGTTCTTGAGTCTCGTCTTGACGCAGCGATAGGGCGGGTCCAGTGGCTCCTTCATGTTCCCTGTTCGAGCGGGTTCGCTTGAGTTGCAAACCCTAGACAGGTGTGCTGATGCGAGTAAATGTAGAACTGAGTATGTATTGGAAGGAGGAGAGCGGAGCATCATGGTCTAAAATACATATATTTTTATTTTAGCCAATCAAATACTTGGAACCACTGAAATTCCCGCTCCAAAGAGCGCTTTGGGCCACGCGCTCCGTCTGTGTATTTCGTTTTGAATGTCTCATTCACCAATATCTAAAATGGAGCACAACAACAATGGCGAGCACGAGAGCGAGAGCGAGAGCAGTAGCACGAGCAGCAACAGCAACAGCCACCAGCCGCCGCACGAGCCCTACGAGCAGTTCTCGTCGCGACTGCTGCGCGCAGAGTGCTATCGGCGAGGCGTGCGTCCCACGAAGTCGGGGCCGTACGCCAATTTCAACAAAGCCGGCTTCATGGCGCTGCTGCGCCGATACGACGCCACGATGGAGAAGCGCCGCGCTCGAGATGGAGGAGGAGACGCCGCCGTCGTGGACGAGCTGCGGCTGCCGCTGCCGACCAAGCCGCGCCACTACAACCGCACCGCCGCACCAGCACATGCTCCTGTATCTGCTCACACGACCCCCACCCGGCACTGCGCGATCCGGCTGCTCAATGTGCTCTTCTCGGACCAATTTGCGCCCCGCCTACGAGGAGAGCTCCGGGACGCATCCGCAGACTCAGACTCAGAGGAGGAGGAAGAGGAAGAGCAGCAGCAGAGGAGACACGTCGGAGGCTTCTGGCGGGACGTGCAGCGAGCGTTCGTGTCGGACTCGCCCGCGTTCGATCTGCTCATGACCACGCACGAGTGCATGAGCGGGCTGGACTCCTCCAGAGTGGTGACGGGCGGCTACCACGCCGCCACGCTCAAGAGCATGTGGCGAGACGTTGCGAGAAGACACCAGCGCGCGTGCACTGCGATGATGACAGCGGCGGTGTCACCACTCCCAGGCGCGTCGTCACAGCTCGACT
This sequence comes from Globisporangium emineosum, assembly GCA_023334195.1. Taxonomy (NCBI): domain Eukaryota; phylum Oomycota; class Peronosporomycetes; order Pythiales; family Pythiaceae; genus Globisporangium; species Globisporangium emineosum. The sequence continues at coordinate 1,116 of JAASGK010001008.1, forward strand.
TTTTCGCGTTCTGCCACGGTCGCGCGGACGCCTTCTACCTGCACTGCTGGCTCCAGCGGCGTCCAGATCTCATCGGCTCGGTGGTGACCGGCCGTGTGCAATTGCCAGCGAACGTGGCTGCTGTCGTCGCTGTTGAGGGCACCCATGGCGCCAGAGTTCCTCCTGCGCCCACACCACATCAAGCGCCTGGCCCCGTAAGAGTCAACGATAGAGAAAAAGAAGAAGAACAAAACGACGAATTACGGTTCGTGCCGCCAATGCGAGGACCGTCGTCAATGATCGCACCACCACTCGCGTGGGCAGACCGACCCGAGCAAGAGTGTGCAACCACGCAGACGCAGCGGCAGCTGATCGACGTCATCGACTGCATCGAGCGGCTGCGCGCGCAGATGTGCCAGTACGCGCCCGGGAGCGTCGCGTATCGAGAGATCAGCGACGATTTCTATTGGTTCCAGTCGCGAAAGCGAAGGCTGCAGGCGCGACTCGATGCCCAGTAAGTGAGAGTCATATCTACAGTATATTGCTGGGCACTGCTTGCAGGTGACGATGAAACATGAATGTGGGTGCGTGGCAATGCCGAGTTCTGGAGGTTCCCGAGAGAGATCGCCCTCAACCGTTGCAGCCCGCCATCAGTCCTTCGTTGAGTGCGTGAAAACAGCCGACGCTCTTGCGCTCTCGACACGACACGCTTGCCTGTCTAGGGAATCCTACAACATGTACCCTACCCTACTATTAATACTGTATGACATGCTCGTGCGCGCTCTTAGACCGTGTTTACTATTGGCCTAAAATACAGCTTCTTACCATTTGTTGCCAATCACATACGTCCAGAAACTGGCAAAAGGACTGCAGTTCCTCCAAAGAAGAATCTGACAAGCGTCCGATTTTTGACAACCAACACTAGGGCAGACAGCCGAACATGCGAGCAGCTCCGAGCCGCTGTACGAGCCCTACGAGCAGTTCTCAGCGAGTGCGCTACGCAGAGAGTGCTACCGGCGGGGCCCACCCCCCACGACGGCGGAGCCGTACGTCAACCACAGCAACAAGGCCGGCTTCGTGGCGCTGCTGCGCCGACACGACGCAGCGATGGCGCAGCAGCGCGCCACCACCAGTCCACGCAGAGAAGCCGGCGCAGTCGTGGACGCCGCCAACGAGCCGCTCAAGCCGCATGCACCTGTATCTGCACTCGCGCGCACCCTGACCCGGCATTGTATGGTCCGGCTGCTCAACGTACTGTTCTCGGAACCCTTTGCGTCCCACTTAGTGCGGAGAGCCATGGATGGCTTGTGGCGGGGCGTGCAGGCGGCGTTCGTGTCGGACGCGCCGGCGCTCGACCTGCTCGTAACGGCGCACGACTGTGTGCGCAGCGTGGGTCCTTCCAAAGTGGTGGCAGGCGGCCACCCCGCTGCCGCGCTCAAGACCATGTGGAAAGACGTCGTGCGAAGACACCAGCGCGCGTGCACCGTGATGATGGCAAATGCCAAGGCGAAGCCGTCGTCCGTCACGATGGCACAGTTCGACTTCTTCGCGTTCTGCCGTGGCCGCGCGGGCGTCTACTACCTGCACTGCTGGTTGCAGCGGCGCCCAGATCTCATCGGCACGGTGCCCGGCGGCCACTTGCTACCCGGTCCTACTGCAGTTGGGAGTCTCAGTGGTTTTCCTCCTACCCCACCACCAGCTCATGCACCGAGCCCTGCATTATTAGCCAACAACGGCAACGAAGACGAGCAAGAAGACGTTAAACGAGCTAGCCTGCTGCGCCCTTCGTCGTCGTCGTTGATCGCTCCACCGCTCTCGTGGGCAGACCGAACCGACCAAGAGCGCGTAAACACAGAGGCAAGACACAGAGGCGCAGCGGCAGCTGATCGACGTCATCGACTGCATCGAGCGGCTGTGCGCGCAGATGGGCCAGTACGCGCCCGGGAGCGTCGCGCATCGAGAGATCAGCGACGATTTTCACTGGTTCCAGTCGCGAAAGTGGAGGCTGCAGGCGCGACTCGATACTGTGTAAGTAATATTTCAATCAATCACGTGTTCTTGGCGTTGCTAGTGACTTTCCGATGCAGGTATCCTTGCGATTCTACGACGCGTTCGATGGTCAGCCTCGACGTGTAAAGATCGACACAGAGCGCAGAAGCGAATGAACTTGTTGTGACCAGCGACTCGAAACTCATTGCGCACAGAGCAGCTACTTTGAATGGTGGCAACGCACCAGTATACCAAGGGCCAGAGAACTGCATTGTCGTAAAAGACGTTGGTGCATTTCGCAGCAATATCACCGATAGCAATAGCTACGCGCGCTCGGAACCAGTTCGATGTGCTGCACTTCCCGAGGCCGTGCACCTGCCGTTCGAGAGCTTTGTGAAGCAGCGAGGGCATGGGGATCCGCAGTCGCTCATCCGACAATTGCTGCTGCTTGGACTGACCTTCGAGACCTCCGATCTTAGAGAATGGTGTCGCGAATGTTTAGACCGTCGATGGAGGCTACGCCGAGTGCTCGTGCTCCGCGGACCCGAGTTTCCCCATGTCCTTCGAAGTTCTACAGTAGCTGGAAGGTGAGCTGACAACTGACAAACATATACATCCGATGCAGTTCGTTTTAGAGAAGATGCGTTGAGAACTACAGGTAGTACCGGTCTGTGTTTCTCAGTCGTGAGTCAGCCCTCTGTTGAGTGCATGGTCGACACGCTTGAGTGCGCTCTATTTGCGTTATCAATTAGCCTAAAAAATGCTAAGTAATTTAAAAAAACATAACACTTTTATCCAATCGCATACTCCCACAAAATGCCTCTCGCCCAATCATAATTGGGCCGAGCTTTGGAGCGGCAGGGGGAGCGGCAAGAAGAGTGGGGGAGTGGCTGGCCATTCGACAAATCCATAGCCGTAATAATGGAGCAGAGTGACGGGAGCGAGAGCAGCAGCACGGGCGGCAGGCAGCTCGTGCGCGAGCCCTACGAGCGCTTTTCGTCCTACGTGCTGCGCCGAGAGTGCTATTTGCGGGGCGTGCCTCCGACCAAGTCTGGCCCGTACGCCAACTACAACAAGGCCGGCTTCATGGCGCTGCTGCGCCGCTTCGACGCCGCTTCGACGACGACGGAGCAGCAACGCGACCCAGGCTCTCCTAATAGCGGAGCAGATGCCGTCGTCGTCAACGAGTCGCTGGTGCCACCGCGTGACCACGCTGCACGTGCACCGTCACACCCGACCCGGCACTGCGCGCTCCGGCTGCTCAACGTGCTGTTCTCGGACCCCCTGGCGTCCCGACTGCTGCTCGGAGAAGCCACGGATGCGTCCTCCGCAACCTTCTGGAGGGACGTGCGCGGAGCGTTCGTGTCGGACGCGCCTGCGTTCGACCTACTCGTGACCGAGCACGAGTGCGTGCGCGGCATTGACCCCTCCAGAGTGGTGGTGGGCCACAAACCCACCACGCTCAAGAGCATGTGGCGAGCCGTTGCGAGGAGACACCAGCGCGCGTGCTCCGTGATGATGGGGAAGGCAAAGGCGCCGCTGACAGGCACGCCGCTCGCGCCGTGCGGCGACTTCTTCGCGTTCTGCCGCGGTCGCGCGGACGTCTACTACCTGCACTGCTGGCTGCAGCGGCGACCAGACCTCATCGGCGCGGTGGTGGCCGACTGCTCCGCACTTGTTACCACCTGCAGTACTACAGTTGCGGCCCCTGTTGGTGACGACACCCAGAGCCCCAGCATGCGTCTCGCTCACCTCTTAGTACCTGATGGTGCAACTGCTGGTAACGACGGTCATGGCTGTAACAAGTGTCCTGCCTCCGCAATGCAAGTGCCGAGCTCCACACGAGACAACAGCAGCGAAGAAGAACAAGACCAAGAAGACGAGGTCCAAGTTGTACAAACTAGTCTGCTGCGGCCGACGCCGATCATACCGTCGTGGGGCGACCAAGCCGAGCAAGAGCGTATCAACACGCAGACGCAGCGGCAGCTGATCGACGTCATCGACTGCATCGAGCGGCTGCGCGCGCAGATGTGCCGGTACGCGCCCGGGAGCATGGCGTATCGAGAGATCAGCGACGATTTCTACTGGTTCCAGTCGCGAAAGCGGAGGCTGCAGGCGCGACTCGATGCCCAGTAAGTATTCATAGGATTCATTCATTTCTAACCGTAAGGTGGGTGGTATTTATTGTTGTTGTTCATGAACTTTCCGAGGTAAGTCGGTATTCTTGTGTCTAGTAGCCCGCGAGGCCTTCGTTGAGCGCGTGGTAGTCGACGCTCTTGCGCTCTCGACGTGACCGCTTGTTGCTGGTCGTCGCAATCGTCGTCACTGTATCATCATCGACCTTCGGCCCCTCGCCTGTCCCGCTGGAACCTTTCTTCATCTTTGGCACTGGGACGTAGTCCTCGTCATCCTCGTCCAGGAAAGCTCCCTTGCCAGCCTCACCAACCGCATCAGCGTCTGCTTCTTCGTCGCTGTCTGCTTTGCCCGCGAACATGGCGTCGTTCAGCTCACGGTAGTTGACTTGCGTGCGCTTGCGCTTGCCGTGGAGAATGAGCTTCGGATTGTTCACTGGAGCGTCGTCATCGTTTCCATCGTGTCTCTCATACTCGTGGGCGTGTTCACTCGCGAGTGCGACCGCTGCGAGCACTTGTACGCGGCTGAGCATCGCCATCGTGTCGTTGTAGTAGATCACCTGCCACTGCGACTCGCCCGCAATATTGTCATCCACCTGCTCTTGCTCTTCGACAATGACGCCAAACACGATTTTGCTGCTCTCAGGATCGATTTTCGCGGCTTTTTGGCCGAGAAACGACGAATTCAAGCCTGCAGTTTCCAGACTGGAGCTCTTTGGCTTCTTCTTGCTGTTCGAGCGCATTGAACGACTAGCAAAACAATACGCAGACAATCAAGGATGTTAACATAAGAATGATGCAGCTCATTCCAACGGCTCCTCTCGCAAGACAAAGACAAAACAGTCGTACCTGTTCAGGTCGATGACGTCCGCCTTTCGCAGGTACTTGAGCTCCTGGTCGCTGACTTCGCTCTCCACCTCTGCTTCCTCCTCGTCTGGAGGCCTCATGCTCCCGCTTACCCCAGAATCTTCGCTCGCAGACTCGTCACTCGTGTGTTCAGCCTCCTCGTCTTCCTCCTCGTCATCCTCGTCGTCGCCAGCTACGAAGTCCTCGTCGTCCTCTTCGTCATCCTCATCACCGCCGCCCACGGCACCTCCGCTCTGCTGAGCTCCGCTACTACTGCGCTTCTCCTCGTCCGCCAACTCTGGGAAAAGCTCGTCGACCGTGTCGTACGTCGTGCCGAACGCCGAGTTGATGAGCTTGAGCGAGTTGAAGATCGCGAGACACACCTCGCAGTACCAGAGCTCATCGCCCATGGGGATGTCCTCGGTCTTGAACCACGGGCTCTGGCACTTCTGGTGGTACGCGCGCGTGCAGCCCTCGCTGTCGCAGATCAGGATATCGTTGTCCTCGTCCGCGTCCGTGTCCCCGCAGCGCGAGCAGTAGATGTCCTCAGGCAGCAAGAGCTCACTGCCGCCGCCGCCACCACCAGCAGCACCACCGCCACCGGCTGCAAGCTGCGGGTACTGCGTGTCGCTCGCATTCGCGCGCTGCAGCTCCGCGAGTGTGGTCACGACTGCGCGCTTGTCCTTGAGGATCTTTTGGTTTGTGGTCTCGAGCTCCTTGCTCGGCTTGAGCTTCTCGCGGCTCGCGCGGCGCCAGCCCTCCGCTTCGTACGCTTCGACGAACGCGAGCTGGTACCGCAAGCGCTTCACCTGGAAGAAGGGATGGTGATATTAGAAAGGTGTGGCCTACGATGGGACTAGAAATCCAACGGAACCTTTTTGGCTCCAGACCTACCTGTCCTTTGATCCGCCCCTCGAGCTTCTTGTACTCGGGCGTTACTCCGGATTCCTGCGCGCTGGTGTTGTCCGTATCTTCAGAGGAGTGCGCGTCGATTTGTTGCTGCTTCGCAGGCTTCGAGGCCTTGGCTGGACGCTCAGGCTTCTTCTTCGCCACCAATGGCTTGTTGGACTGGCCGTCCAGCTCTCCTGCTGCAGCTGCTTTCTTTACGAGTCGCTTGGCTGGGGTGGACGGAGAGTAGACGGTCCGCGCTTTGCGCTCTCGCTGGACACGCTGCGCAGGCTCATTGCTGGTGCTGCTGCTGGTGGTGGTAGTGTCGATTGCGCTGCTTGGTGCCAAGTTCAACCAGTCAGACATTTAGCTAGTTCATCAGTGTAGTAGGCGACAGCGCACATCTCTTGGCAAGTAAAGTGGCCTCTGGGTCGCAGGTGGCGTCCAACTTACATGGTCAGCGTGCCAAGCTCCGCTTGACGGACAGGCGTCGCACCTGCAGCAGCAGCAGACGCTCGAGCGGTTGGCTTTCGTGGCATCTATCTTGACAGAGCAGCAGCTCTTATTAGCGAAGCTTTGTATTGAGGACCTGGCGAGAGATGGGCATGGACGTACACAAACGAGAGGAAATCAGTCAGACTACCAACTCTGGTTGGCCGTGAGGTGGCGACCGCCTGCTGCGCCGCCGGATTGGGCTGAGCGTCTCGCGACGGCCACTCTGGGCGTTTCCAGCCAGGGTTGTGTGCTCAATGGATGGATCCATCTCCTGCACGAACCACGCGAGCTTACGTGTGTGTGTGTGTGTGTGTGTGTTGAAACCTGAAGAGCTCTGGTTGTGTCGGTGACTTTGTCGTTTTTGACAAAAGTCAGGTCAGGTCAAATGTGAAGATGGAAAAATAGCAGGTCACTATTTCGGAGTATTTTTAAAGAGTGACATTGGCCAGCGACTTTTCCATTTATTACGAAAGTAGATGTGATAATCGATTTATATACTATCATACTACACAATTCCATCAATAAATAGTAAAATGACCACAGCAGCACGAGCACACAATGGAAAATGTAGCCATGTTTGTGGGAATGGCTGCAGCTCCAAAGGTGGTTGCTCCTCTTGCATTGGGTCCCCTGGTCTGTTGGAGCCCTTTGTGTTGGTCTTTGCGGCTCAAACTCGAGGACTTCCGGTAGAGTCTTCTCCTAAATGAACGAAGCCACCTCCAGTTCAAGCTACGATGACAACCCCCAATGCTTAGTACCCAGGTTGCGAAGTCGTGCGATCCACTGTCTACCCTAGTAGATAGATAGTACCTCCCGTCAGGTGAAAGCAGACTCGCCCTTTTGTATTCCAAACAATGGACAGCCAGCTCACATCTTCTTGTGCAACGCTGGGAGCGAGGACACCTGGTTCAGGCTTTTCTTTGTTGCGGGCCGGTTCGGGAGTTTCGCACGCATGGTCGCCTTCGTAAGGTTCGAGAGCTTCGATTTTCGCTGGCTGCCAGCTAAGAGTGGCAACACGACTGCTCCGATCGTGTCTTTCCTCTGTTGCACGTGCTGCAGCTGAGTCATCTTTTCCGGAAAGCGCTCCCAGAGCAGTTCCTGCTGGCGGTGGCGCTTTTGCTCCTTCGTCTGATTGAAAACCCGTGTCAGTTGGTCCAGTTGCTGCTTCTGCCGTCCTGCGTGCAGCATCTCGCAGAGTTTGTGCAGATGTGAGAGCACGGACTTGCGGTACCGATGGCACCGGAACGCGCGTTGGATCTTGCTTGTCGCGCGGCATCGATGCAGTCGAAAGAGGAACAACCGCGTCGACTTTTGCAGGCGAGCTCGGCACTTCTCCACGCACTGGAGGTACGCGACGTGCCGTCGATGCGCTCGTTGGAGGAGAAGCGCTGCTGCGACCTGCTTCTTGAGTAGCCACACGAGGTGTTTTGCTCGCTCCAGCTGGCTCGTAGCATTCGCGATTTCTTCTAGGGTCCGCCTATAGCGCTGTCGCGCGACGAAGCCGCGCACGATCTTCTCCACCTGGGTCGCTGCGCGGTGCCACGACCGCAGAAGCTGCTCCTGGGCCTCTAGCAGCTCCATGGTACGCGTCTCCACGACGTCGCCAAAGCCATCGAGCTCCTTGTGGGTCAAGAGGTGCCGCCTGCGGTCTCTTGCGTCAAAGTCTGGGTTTGAAGACCTCGCTGGGAGGTACAGCAGCGGTTTTGCAGCAGCAAAGTGGTTCCTAACAATCGAGTAGAAGACAGTTGGAAGTGGTTAGCATCTGTAGGGATTGATACAAGCCCAGGGGCCTAGCACAACAAAGCACAACACAGCCTTACCATGCGCTAAGGCTACTGCAAAGCGCTTCATGCTTTGAGGCGCGCTGCTTGTACGTGTCAGTGTAGAGCGCCAGGTCATGCGGCGGGAGCCCTATCGCGTCTCCAGTCTCGTTCATTCTTGATGTCCAAATCCCCACCAAGTCAGTCGCAACAAGGTTGGAAAGAGCACCACGACAGCAGACATGACAGCGTGTGCTTGGTGGCAGGTAGCTTATTAATAGGCAATGCAGATCGCGATTCGGTTCCTCTTTGTCTGATCAGCCAGCCTTCAGAAGGATCAATGGACTGGGCCAGGGAGAGCCTCGGTGACTGGGAATGCGAACTTGAGCTGATACTCCCATTCTATCTGAACCAGGACGCGCGACTTCCTACCCTACTGTCCACGCTACACACGCCTCAAGCGGATTGCCTCCTCTCTACTGAGAAGTGAGCGCGCAGCGACGCCATGAATCGCGGCTCGCACGCGGGTTTCTGCACTTTCGACGAGCGCAATGCGGGTGGGAGGTTCCAGACCCAGGCCGAGCTCAAGCACTTCAAGCACGTGCTCGCGACCACGAGGTCCATGGTCGACCGCGGCGAGAAAGGTACGATCCAAATCGGTTCGAAGCTCATCAGATGGATTGAAAAGTGCTATTCAAACAAACACGGCAACGGTGCTTTGTATTCTTTTGTCAACCTCCTCAGTCGACGAGATCCAGTCCGAGAGTCCCACGTACGCAGTGACGTTGCCTATTGCACGGTTGTCGTATCTGAGACCTTGGCTAACTCAGACCTTGTTTCGATGTGATGATCGTGATGGTCTCTAACAGCAAGCGCCGCAGCGAGACGCTGAGCACGTTCGCGCGCCGCATGAAGACCGAGCGCGAGGCGCACGAGCACCGCATCACCAACATGAACCGCCGGATCACCGACTATCACAACAAAGTACGCAGGCAAGCACCTGGCTGACATTAGGGCTTTCATGTCGCTAACACTTTCTCGTGGCACCCCCGACAGGAAGACGACCGGCTCCACGCGAGCACCGTCACGACGAATTTCCCAGCGATGCACCCGTCGACCCAGAAGATCTCGCCTGGCATCGCCATCCGCATCCGATCGTACGTGCTTGCGAGCCACGTATTTGCCCCAGCAACAATTGTTACGAGCTCCCTTATCATAAACCTACCGTGTATGGATCGTTAGCCCCAAGCCGCCGAACACGCTGATGATGGCCACGCGCTCGCCTCTCTCAACTCATCACCACCACCGTGAAGGCTCGATGCTACCGTGGAAAACCGGCGGCGACGACTCACTGCACTACACGGACAAGAACGAGCGCGATCTCTACTGCGACGCGCTTCTCCAGTACATCCGGCAGCAGCGAGATGACTCGTCTCAGCAGCAACTCCATAACAATGAGGAGGACGACGACGATGGCTCGTCTCAGAGCTTACCGCCGGCACCTGAGACTTTGAAGCCGCTGCCGCTCGGCTGGGAGGAGAAAACCGACCCAAAGGGCCGCGTGTTCTTCATCGACCACATCAACCGCCTGACCACGTGGACGGACCCACGCATGGCAGTGCCGTCGTCGTCGCCTCCACGTAGTCCAGGAGGTCTCTCGAGTCGAAACAACAACCGCTCGGTCGGTGGTGGCTCGAACCTCTCGCAACTGGGAGCCCACGTGCTTCTCGAGTAGTGAGTGAGCAGGGAGCTATGTATTTAGTTGTATTGATCAATATTATCAACGTTAGTTGATCTTGAATGAGCTTGTTGGCCCTCAAACTCAGTAGTTGACCGCAAGCTCGAAGGCAAAACTGCAATAGGAGCAACTTTGTTGGAGGTTGAGGAATGAAAGTTGATAATGTTATGCTTGCAAATAATAGTGATGAATGATCGAGTGGCTGCTTTTGCCCTAAGGCGAGCGCAGCCCACTTAGTGTTTCTCTAGGGCGTGCAGGAAGCCCTTGCTGTGCTCCACAGCGTTCTTCATCGTCACGCGGTCGTAGACGCGCAGCCACTCCGAGTGTTTGCTGCTCGTAAGCTCGGGCTGCTTCTGGCCACGCTTTGAAAAGGCTTCGAGTGAGATCCGCGCCAGGTTCGAAAGATTCTCGGCCTGCACACGCGCCTTCTTGAGCTCCACTGCGGCGTCCTGCACCTCTTTCTGCGCTTCTTTCACATCGTCGATCGTATGGCGACGACGCACCGCGAGGTCGGTGGGCAGACCGTGCAGGTGATGTAACGACCCGTGCACCAGCAGCGCGGGCAAAGTCTCGTGTTCGTGCACTTTTGCGAGGGAAAGCGAGATGTGGCCGCGCGGGTCTTTCTTCGCCTGCACGCGCGCGAGCAGGTACTTGCTGAGCACTTCAGGGCTGTGGTCCTTCTGGTGCGCATTGTGGCTGTGCATTTGCAGTTTGTGGTCCTCGAGCCCGAGTACCTTCAACAGACTTCGGAGGTCTACCTGTATTGGTGCGAGTTTCTGTTGCATCACCAGGCGCAACAACAGCAATGATGTAAGCCATGACCGCAAGAGTCAAAAGGAATACGGGTGAATAGACTATTACCTCGGCCGATTGTTGCTGGAATGCGGTGATCGTGACGCAGTTGACGGCGACGTCTTCATAAATACATAGCTCCAGGGTCTCGTTGATGCGCCAAAAGAGCTTCGTGCCGTCATAGAGCACGCGCCGCTGGTGCGCAACCTTGGGCGAACTGCTCACTCCGAGTGACACTCGGCTGTCGGTATTATTGCCCCCTTCGAGAGCGGCTTTGTGAAGCGGAGAGAAGTTGACGTGGTCCAGCAGCTTCTGCGCCGAGCGCACCGAGATCTTGCACACCTCGCTAAAAGAGCACGAGACGAGACACAGCCGCACGGAGCGTTAGTTCATGCAGACAAGTTGTCGCGCATCCCTATCATCACCCCCAACAATAAAGAAGCAGGCACGTACCATGTGAACGTTGGCGAGTCTGGACGCTCAGGCGTGCTGTCCTGCAGCAGCCTGCTGTTGTTCATACTTTGTAGGAGAGCAAACGCGAAGGCTGCGACGGAAGCGAATGCTGACTGTCGGAGATGATGAGTGCGCAACGCAAACCTGGTTTCTTCTTCCTTTTCCTATTGTGCTTCTTTCCTGTGCGTCTACCAGTGCGGCTTGGCTTGGCCTCCAGTCTTGTCGAGTTCTGTCTGCGATCCAAGACAACCAACCAAGACGAAGCATTCCGTGCTCAGAACGAGCGACTTGAAAGCTATTCCTGCACAACTGCACTTTTCTGATCCTCACTGAGCACTCAAGTGCAAGAAGGACATGGATAGATTAGGTTGATACACACACGTATACATTCTCTCACACTAACATTCATCGATCGCTTGCGCTTGCTTTCTTCTCTCTCTCTCTATCCCGCTAAAATTAGCGGGTGACTCGGGCTAAAGTCTTGTGGAATTTCTCTGCAGCGAACTCTTGTTCCTTCAGCACTCGGCTTACTTTCTCGCTGCCCCTTGCGCATAACGCGCTACAACATTCTGTCCAGCGGACGCCGCTAGACACTGCTGTGTTGAATAGACAGCTGAGGTAGCTGCGGACTGCGCCTGCGCTGAACTGGACGCTGCTGTTTTCGCACCAGCATTGGTTTTCTTTGTTTGAACCACTCTGGAAGCGGTGGGACCCGGTGGAGGTTGCATTCGAGGAGCCTCCGTAGCGGAGGGTCGTACTACCGGAGGAGTCTGCGTTCTTGGCGTCGTCTGCTGTTGTGGGTAGGTCGTGGCGGCTGGCGCAGTAATGATCTTCGGCGGTGGCACTGCTGGCTGCGCTCTAGCAACAGGTGCGCTAACGATTGCTTGTTGTGGTGGAGCACCTCTTACGGCGGACTGTGCAGCTCTCGACGCTTCCAATGCCGCGTGCAACACATTACCGGATGAAGGAACCCCTGGGCGTGGCTGCTAGGAAATTTGTGGTGTTGGAACAGTTGCATATTGCGAGGCTGGAGCTGTTGTGGACGATACTTGAGCCTGACCGTTCACAGAAGCATTCAGTATTCCCTTCTGCAACCCTGTGGTGGTGGGGGGGGGGGGGGGGG
>JAASGK010001009.1:0-13279 GCA_023334195.1 Globisporangium emineosum
ATAATGATAATGATAATGAGGTGTATTGAGGAACGCTTAAACGACCAGCAATATCCATCCCAGGCACTACCCCCCGGAGGCGATGTCATGCTGGGTCGGGTCTATCTACGATGTCGTCACACGACACCCCGAGCGGCAGCCCGTCGCTGTGAAATGTGCTTGTATAGTTGGCGCAGCTCTGGCTCAGGCGGACCCGGTCGGCGTGGGTGTTTCAAGAAACGAAGTTATCTATTAGAGCCCCGTGCAGCCTTCAACCTACCCTGGATGACCTTGGAATGTAGCAACCACTTTCGAGGAAATGCTGCAGAAGTACTGTAGCACCCATCGTGAAGCGCTCGAACATTGACGCCTAAATGTCGAGGAAGCGGTGCGTTGCGTCGTAGTACAATACAACGCAACTGTAATGAGTACAGTACTTGAAGGCAGGTGATGAGAACGTATCAAGATCTGATTACAGCACACGCTCATGAGTCGACCAACGCCATTCGCCAGTCAATCTCTCTATCGTTCGTTCACCATTTGCTTCCATCGAAGGAGATGCGCACGAGGGAACGTGTTGCTTGCGTTCCCATGGAAGCATTCAGACCCAGTCGACGATGCTGAAGAGCTGCTCGCACGCCCTCCCTCTCACTCTCTCATTCGCCGTCCAGCCAGCACGAGAAGACAAGAGCCACAGGATGGCGACGCACTTTAGCAATGCGCTCAAGGCCGCGGTGACGCTGCTGGTGTCGCAGGGCCAGCTGCGCGACCCGAGCGTGTCCGAGCTGCCGCTCAGCGTCGCGCGCGAGTCGGTGCAGCACACCACCTCTACCTCCACTGCTGCGATCTCCGCGGACCCGTTCAAGCCGACGCTCGAGGTCGGTCCTCCGCCGTACCAGAACGTGCAGGGCGAGCCGTGCGTCGTGCCCTTCGGCTCGCACGAGTTCGGATATTCCTATGGGACGCCGTGGACGACCAACTTCTCGGCACCGACGTGCGGCGACGAGTACTCGGTGCTCTACCTGAAGTGGTCGGCGGCGTGTCCGCTGGGCATCCAGTTCGACCGCATCGCCGCCGTGTGGATCAACGGCGTGGAGCTGCTGCGCACGTCCACCGAGGAGCCCGACCGCAAGGCCGGCGTGACGTGGGAGGTCGCCAAGGACGTGTCCACCTACTATGACGTGGTCAAGCAGGGCGGGGACGTCGTGGTCTCGCTCGACAACGTGATCGAGGGGCGCTATAACTCCAGCTTCACGATCACGCTCTCGGCCGAGTTCTACAAACCGCTGGCGAGCTCCAAGAGCTACAATATCACCAAGAAGCCCAGCAGCAAGCCCGACGTCGTCCTCCCGATCTCCAAGAGCGCCACGACCTACGGCTGGTTCACGGTCGAGCCCAACAGCGTCGGCAAAAACTTCAAGCTCGTGACGCTGCCGCTCAACACCGAGGAGCTCTACCTCGAGGTCTTCCTCTCGCATCACCAATGCGATGAGTTCTACTACTCAAACCCGCCAGACTCCTACGCGCAGCTGCTCGGCTGGTGCGGCGGCGGACCATTCCGCGAAGTGCAGGTGCTCGTAGACGACGAGCTGGTCGGGGTTGTGTGGCCATTCCCACTGCTCTTCACGGGTGGGCTGAACCCGTACTTGTGGCGTCCGATCGTCGCGATCGGAGCGTTCGACGCGCCGACGTACGTGCTCAACCTTACACCGTTCCTGGGCAAGTTCCTGGACAACCAGCAGCACAACGTGACGTTCTTCGTGGACTATGGCGTGGATTTCTGGCCGATCGACGGCAACCTGCTCGCGTACACGGACAAGTACAGCAAGGCCACGAAGGCGAAAGTACTGGAGAAGCGCATCGACCGCCACATCGTGCCCACCGAGACCAGCCAGGTGAACGGCCTGGACGCGAACTTCACGCTGCAGGTGAGCCGCAGCTTCTACGTCAAGTCGAGCGTCACGACGTCGAAAGGCACCAAGATCTACACAATCAACCAGCAGTTGGACTACTCGAACCGCCAAGAGTACCTGGAGAACGGCGACGTTGGCACTTTCCAAGGCCACACGACAGTCAAGACCACGCACAGCGTGAGCTCGCTCTTTGGCATCGTGCAGAGCACGATCACGCAGCACGAGGACTACCCGATCTCCGGCCGCTCGTCCTACAAGCCGCGCGCCGACGGCTCGTACGTTCTCGACGCGGACTTGCAGAACGCGTTCTCGCGCTCGCTGAGCATCAAGGCGTCGCCGCTCGAACTGCTCTTTCCGACGAGTTTCCGCTTCAGCTACGAGCCAAAGATCGTGGCCATCGCGCTCAACGGCACGGCGCACGTCGACTCGCTCGTGGGCGGCAACGGCAGCACGCAGGCGTCGTACCAGTCCAAGTCGCCAACCCGCGGCTGCTTCTCGCGCAAAGTGGCCGCGGCCGCCGGCGTGCTCACAGAGGACGAGAGCGACACCAAGTGCGCGTCGCTGGCGCTGCGCTCCGAGGACGAATAGAGCCAAATGGCCATAGCAAATATTGCGAGAGAAAGTGGTGGTGACGTCAGGCGTGACAGAACTGGACGGCTGGCTGGTTGGTTACACACAACAGCCAACCAGCCAGACAGAGTCCTGTAACCGTGTCCAAAGGAGCATCTCTCTGCCTGGCAGCATCGAATTCCTTGAAGCACGTGTCAAGAGCGCTTGTTGTTGACCCCTGACGACCCGAAACCCACAGTCCTCAGCTCCCAGCCACACGTTTTCGCCATCGACACATCCGAACAAAGCTACGTAACGGTGACGCATCAGCTATTTTTGTTTAACAGCAACCAATTTTCCGTCAGAGGGAATCATAATCAATCAAGCAGCAGCAATGGAAGCGTCGTTACAAGTTCATGCTCGCCGTGCTTACTCGTATGGCCACAAAGCGTCGGCTGATGAGGTGTGCGCCGCTCGCTGCTGGTTTCTTTCGACGCTTCTGCGGAATGCGAATTCGGTTCTGAACGCACGACTGTTTTCACTCTTCTGGTGGGACTCTGAGGCAGCATCCTCATCGAAATGCTGCGGCTTTTGGTGTTGTTGCTGACCACTTCCTTCCAGGTGTGGAAGAGGAAGACAGTTCAGCAGTTTTCCTCTGGGCGAATGAATGGATGGATATGGATATGGATCGTGCCACGCAGACAGACAGAAAAGGCGACAGGCGGGACTAGTAGAAAACAGAAAACCAACAACGTTATGTGATCAACTTTATTATTGGTTCCCCCAAACCATCCGCGCTAAATAGAATTCCTTACATCGCATCAACTTCCTGGACAAAAGTGCAGCAGAGCGATCATTCTGCTGCTGCCTGGGCAGGGCTGTTCTTTGTATCGACAGATACACTTTGCAGTTTCTGATGGGAATCTGGACCTTCTGCTGCGAGGCTTTCCCAAAAACTTGAAACAAAATAGTCATCTAGCCAGCCAGCATTTCGCGATTTCGCTCCCATGGCTGCCTACTCTAGGCTGTGTGGCTGCTGTGTCTTTGCATCGGTGCTCGGAGGATTTGCGCATGCGGATAATACACGCGATCTCTGAGCGGAACCAGGCAAGAAGCCCCAGGCAAAATGCGAGCAACATCGGTAGCAGGCAGCAGCGGCGAATGGACCATCAGAAATCCAAGGCACTTGCCAATCACTCACTTGGACAGGTTTTTCTGATTGACACAGACCATCATTCAGCACTATGGCTCTGTAGCCACCTTTGTGGTCAGACTCATATTTGTACTGTATGTATCCGTTAAAGTATATTTCGCTCCTCTCCTCTGGTCGACAGTTGGGTCTTTGAAACAGCAGCGCAGTGCGGCGCTGCAGCGATTCAATACTTGAACGGGAGTAGACAGTAGCTTGTCAAATTTTGCCCCTCCACACGGCCGCCATACATTCTCCAAGTGAAAGTGGATTTTTTCTATTTTCAATTGACATGTCGGACCAGGATCGGCTGAAAAATTCTGGTTTGTGGTGGAGACGAAGCAAAAGATCGCGTCCCACTTGGCGTGTGTGCGTCATCTGGGATTGAGAGCTCCGCTCCGACTCGAAACGCCTGATTGGACGGGGAGGAGGGGCACCGACGATCATGGCTCCACACATCCCGAATCCCCGCCAGGAGCTCACGTGACTCACACCATTACACCATTGCACTATCCCAGCAAACAGGTCAGATGATCTCGCCACAGGTGATCCAGGAGCTGCTCACAGTTCGCCAGGTGCTGCACTACCTGCCGGCGTCGCCCAAGACCGAGAAAGGCTGGACCCAGCAGGAGCAGCAGCTCTTCTGGGACGCGCTCGCCAAGTTTCCCCAGGGACCGTGGACCACGATCGCCGAGTACATTGGCACCAAGTCAACCCGCCAGGCGATGACTCACGGACAGAAGTTGCGCCAGAAGCTCAACCGCTGGCGCAAGCGCTTGCGGAGAACGCCCGCGGCTGCGGTTGCGCTCGCTGAGGACCCGGAACTGCTCGACGACGACGTCAAGGCCTCGATCGCACTCAGCTCCGTCATGATGACCTCGAACGCCATGCCGAGCACGAGCGGGATGATGATGCGCAACACGTCGCCGGTCATGACGTCGACATCCATGGCGATGTCCATGGCAATGCCTACGCTCTCGACCACCACGAGTGCTCTCTCGAGCCACCATGCAGCACTGTACCTCGATGACGTTGGACCGCTTTCACAGTACAGGACTCGACCGCGTACCATGCTGCCAAGCACAAGTTTCGGATTGGAGCCAATCACCACGACCGGGTTGTCGGATATGACGAGCTACTCAGATCTCTTGATGGCGTCGCTCCCGTTCGCCTCGTCCGGCATCTCATCGTTCGCCAGCATGCCCGTGTCCACCACCGCTGCTTCAGCCTCGTTTGACCGCATGGCCGCGTCGATGGCCAGGACGATGGCGATGACAACGCCCTCGCTGCCTGCGTCCTTTGTCTCGTCAGAAAGGCTGGAACAGCAAACGAACTCCACTTACCACCAAGCACATCGCCGACCAGCAGCGATGGCTGCTGCCTCTGGTGCCAGTGGCGTGTTGCCAGCGGCATTCGATGATGACGGCGTCCGCTACGCACTCCCGCAGTCCATGGTAGACGACCTCGCCGACGTGCTCTGGGATTACTGAGTCAAGACCGTGCAGGCAACCTCCGTCGGTCTCTCTCTCTCTGAAGCCAACGAGACCACCCCCAGGTCATCGATTTGTTTATGAATGGCCCAGCGTGTGCGAGAAGATGTATCGTGTCGCCCCCCCAAACCTCCAACATAGTAGCTAGTAGTAGTTAGTAAGCTCTCTCTGTGTCTCCCCTCGAATTCCCCCCTTGCGCGTGTCGTGAATGAACCAAATAAGTTAATCAAGTGCTAATCAAAATACAATCAAAGATCAAACAAATTGTCCAAGCGTCTTCATGACCATGTTGCCAATATATTGATCCTCCTTTTTTCTTCCATATTTCCCTCATTTCACCAAAATATATTTACGCATAACCACCCACAATTATGTTTTCTCGAAAGTATCCGATACCTGATTGGCTGAAATTCGATTTTTCTTCCAAACGAGGCTGTTCTCATTTTTAACGAGCTTGTTCCTCGCCAACATGGAATATTATCGGTGCGGAAAGTGTTTTTTTTATCTTGTTTGTTGTGGGCTATGACTTCCAAAGTCACACGACGCTTGCCAAACGCAACCAAATAATACCACACCCGCCAATCCCAGTAGCGACTTAGACCTAACTATGTTCACGTTGTTACAGTATTAAATTGTTTGATGTGCACAATAACGAAATGCAAATTCATCGAACGCGAAGTGACACTTCAGTCACTTAGAATATTTGGTAATCTTCGTTTTCGTGATGTGAGTTTCTTACTGTCTCGATCTAGTTTTAGCCAACCTTTCATACAGTGTGCATATGGAACAAGAACATTTCAGCGGAATAAGCGATTGCTTTGTAAATTTCCGTGTTAACATGTTGTCCCTGGTGGTTGAAGTTATACCAACGAGCGTACATTTGCTTGTCCAGGCTGAGCTCTGACTCTCAAGAGCGGCTGTGCGAATTTCTTAGTTATATAATAGTTCCAGTACACAAACGCACCGACAACAATCAGTCTGAAGGCTTGCTGTACTAATGGTGACCATTGAATTCGCAAGTTTTGCGTCCCCGCTCGAGCCATGACGATTCTCGTCATGGGGATATTTATCACAACTGCCCACAAGTAATACGATTGGCTAAAATGTTTGCCATCATTTTCGTACTTTATTGACATGTAAATTCTGAACATCAGAATGATTGTCAAGAAAGCGTCTGTCAATTCATCAACAGACACAATGCGAGGTGGTGAGTTGAAGCCGATCGTGGTGCAGAAGTAAACGCGCACAGCAAAAGCATGGCTGTACTGACATGACGAGTTGTGCGTGGTCGTGATTTTTCATGTGCGCGATTTCGCGCAAAAGTACCACAAGATTAATTTATTTTGCTTTACTACCGAATACACAATTTCCTCCTCGATTGTAATTCTACATACTAAAATAAAGTCTATTTTCTAAATCAATCCACCACTCTGTGCGGGCGAAGATTGCCTTCACTTCAAATTGAAGATGAACCAAAGCAAGGTTTAGCACACGAAGCTCAATGGCGCGCAGCACCAAAGCGGCGCTTGAGGCGTTTGATACATCTCCCTACCAGCCGCAGCGCTGGGGCTTCACGCTGCGCTGGCGGAGCGATCGCTGCAGAGATCACGAGCAGGTACATACTAATTATCGTAGTAGCTGAGCTCTTCGCTTTGACGACTTGGGCTAACTGAGTGTGATGTGACTCTCTCTCTTGAAGTGCGCTTATGAGAAGCTGATTCCTCAACGCTGTCACGAAAGGCGATCGTCGGTTGGTGCTGGAGAGGGTGTGCTGAGTGGCAGTGGCTATGCAGGTCGTGCTTGTGATCCGATGCTGCCTGGCTGGACGTATGAGCTCACGCTGCCAGTTGATGCGAAGCGAGACGCGCTGTCAACCATGGAGGTCGTTTCAAATGACTATGGCGAACGCGAGAGCGACGCCCAAGAGCCTCTCTGGACACCAAGAGGACTGTATTTCGACCCAGAGACCGCTTACTTGGTGAACATCTCGCTGCCAGACGACGAGAGCGACGTGCACGTGCATTTCAACCCCATCAGCCAGCAAAGACAGAACGGCCAATCGTCCGAGACACCACTCATCCTCGCACTGTTAGCGGCAGTCATGGCTCTTTTGTTTGCAATTGCCAAGATGCAGCCGAGTGGATGTGCAGGTGCAACAGCAAGTGCTCACTCGACTGGCACTGATCCAGAGCACACGGAGCCGCTACTGCCCAAGTCTTCAGGTGCTGAACGTCAGGAGCAGATGCCGTCGCCAGTACGACTCGCGAGTTTGGATGCGTTCCGCGGTTTCACGATCTGCCTCATGATCTTCGTCAACTATGGAGGTAGCTACACCCCATCATATCATTGTGCTCGTCTTTGTATCTGTACGTTGTGTTAATGTGGCTGATTGTCTGGGTTTTCCCAGGTGGAGGCTTCCATTTTTTCACCCACAGTGTGTGGGATGGCGTGACGATCGCCGATCTCGTGTTTCCCTGGTAGGTTTGTACGGAAACCTTGGAGCACGAGCCTAAGCATTGATACGGATGCTGTTGTGTGTTTCTCCACTAGGTTTGCGTGGATCATGGGCTTCGGCATCTTCCTGTCGGCTTACAGCTCAGTGTTGCTGCAAAAACGACACCAATCCCAGCAGAAATTACCTCAACTCCCTATTTTCACGCGCTCGCTCAAGCTGTTTGCTCTTGGGCTGTTCCTGAACACCAGTCCTGACTGGAGCCATTGGCGAATCCCAGGTGAGTTTTTCAAAAAGCGTTTATATCATAGAGAAGCAATCTCAGCCGACAATTTTCTCTGTTGCTATTTGTATACCCAGGCGTCCTTCAAGCGCTGAGCGTGGCGTACTTTGTGGTCGCGATGCTGAACTCTGTGTTTCCACCCGCTCCGAATGATTCCAAGAAGTGGAAGCGCTTCATTCTCTCGCACGTGGCGCTCGGTCTACTGCCACTGGTCGCTGTGAACCTCTCAGCGACATTCTTTCTCCACGTCCTAGGATGCCCAACGGGGTACCTAGGACCAGGTGGCTCTGCTAACGACGGAAAGTACCAAAACTGCACCGGTGGGGCGCATTTGTACGTCGACACGCTGATTTTCGGTCGAAATCACCTGTTCCAGTCGCCAACATGCCAGAAAGTGTATCACACTGGTGCTTACGACCCTGAAGGCGCGCTAAACTGGCTCATGGTCGCCGCTACAGCCTACTTAGGGTACATTTCCGCCGCACTGGTGATGATTCCCAGACAACCACCAGCGGGTACAAAGCAGCAAATAATCCAGACTCTTGTGGGGTTCGGAGCGGCGCTTCTTTTGGCGAGTGTAACTTCCGGGGGCGTTCTTGTGACCCGCGAGCCCTGGTTGCCGCTGAACAAGAACCTGTGGTCCATCTCGTACGTGCTGCTGAGTTCGGGCCTCGCCTGCTTGCTGGAAATGATATTCCTCGTCACCGTGGATCGTTCTGCTGCTGGGTCTTGGGCTGGCTGGCCACTCGTCTCGGTTGGCAAGAACTCGATCTTCATCTACGTCATGGTGAGAATGCATCATTGAGGGGTTCCGCGACAGGTTGGCTGAATTGATTAATTGGTTTATGCTGTGTGCTCATTGTGTAGCACGAGATCTGCCAGAGTTTTGCTCCGTTCTCGCCCCGAGCCATTCACACAGAGGACGCTCTGAGCCACACAGCGCTGCTGGTCTTCAATGTCATCGGTGTACTCAGGTCCGTGCTCTCTCTCTCTCTTTGACTTCTGCCAAGAGAGCTAAATGGCTGCACGCTTGACCCTCTTTTGTGTGTACGATATCCCCCGTTGGTCGACGGAGCTCTGACAGTCACTCATTTCTCTTTTGTGTGTGTTTGTATGTGGCTTCATTATTGCTGGGCGTGGCTGGCTGTTATCCTGTTGGTGCAACTGAAAATTGCAGTTGGGTCACTGTCGCGCTTTGGCTGCACCAGCGCAAGCTCTTCATCAAAGTATGAAGGACTCACTGTAGCCATTGGAAAACAAGCTGATTGCACACCAAGGTGCGCACTCCTGTCATTAATACGTGGCAAGATGTGGGCTCGCGAGCCAAGGATCAAGATCCTCGTGTCATACTCGTCAGTTGTGTACACTGAAGCTCATTTATTTCTGTGGCTCACAGCAAATGTGGTCATCTGTGTCACGAGAGTACGGTATCTGATGGCACTTCCACCTCTCTGATTGGCTGCAAATCCTGTCGTGTGATAACAACTAATTATATAGAGACTTCGACTTTTTCAAAGTAGGTCGTGTCATTTCTGGCCACTTTCACTCCCAGAGCAACCACCAAATTTCGCCTGACTGAAGAGGAAATGGCTCCATTTTCAACCAAGTCCACGGGTATCTAAATGAGCCTGAGTTTATCACAAAGTCCGTTTCGAGGAGGACTTGACTGCTCGAGTGCAGGCAGACGCAGAGTCCAGAGTAACACTCAGAGCAGCTCACTGAACGGACAAAGAGCCTTCAGCTGGTTCAGTACTCTCATGTTTTTGTGCAACGTTTTCTCATTTTTCAGGAGCTCGAGCTCACCCTGCGAGTGTTCGATAGAAAAGTTGCACTGCATGGGGACGATGATGCAATTGAGTGTGATTGTAATCAAAGAGCCAAGCCAGCCCAACCCTCTCAAACCTCGTCATTGCTGTCTCAATTCGCTTAGAAGCCTCGGATCCCTCACAAGGCCACTGTTGAAAGCTCCCACACACAGAGCGGACGGCAAACAATTCCTTAGTACACTCTGAAATTTCTCAGCCCAGGTCCCCCCACCAACACCAGGGTGCCGATCTCTGCCCACGTGCAGAGCGAGCTGTTCCAGCGCCTGGCCACTCGCAACAACATCGCTACTGGCCAAAACGCGTTGATCCGGATCCCGCCCACGAGAGTATCCCCAGCAACCTCTTCGAATTCAGACACAGCTAGTAGAAGACGCACCCACGCGAAAGGCTCGATATGGACGCCGAGAGAGCACGAGCGCTTCCTCGAGGGACTCGAGCTCTACACGTCGGGCCCGTGGAAAGTGATGGCGTGCTACGTCGGCTCCAAGATCACGCGGCAGACGATCACGCACGCGCAGAAGCACCGCCATAAGATCGCGCGCCGGCAGCGCGGACTGCGCATCACCGTGCACGACATCCGGGACCCGTGGTACTCGTCAAACTCTCACCAGCAAAGACCGAGTCTCTCGGCGTCTAATGGTGGCGAGCTGGAGTTCGATCTCGCTTTCGACTCGGGCACAGTCTCGGACCTGGAGCTCGCGACGTTCATGGCCGACTTGGGCCTCATGAACGAGCCCGAGTGCGCCTGAAATGCCACTTTCGTAGCAGACGTGAGCTGAAACAAGCAAGCACTTTGTTTGACACAAGGATGATATTGAATTACATAATTAATAGTGCGTCTCAGTTTGCGAAACAGCTTATATAGCTTATATACACGGGAAATCTTGGAGTTGCTGGTACGATATACTTGGAAAAATGGACATACAGGAGTGAACCTTGAAAACTGGGCGAGGAGAACATCAGTGGACGTCCAGTAGGTGATCGCAAGTTACACTCCCTCGCCAAACCAAATCTGGATGTCTTCACGGCTCACGCGCGTGAGCTCGTCCGGCACGAACTCGAATTCTAGTGGCAAGCCATCATCCGACTCTCCAAACGCAAACGGTTCGTCGAGACTCGGCGGCAGGAACGCAAACGGCGCACTGGCGGCCTCACCACCGAGCAACATGGCCGACTCGTGCAGGAGCTGCTGGTCCGCCAGGTTGTCCGCGTCTCTCAAGAGCTCCTCGAAGAGCAGATGGTTGAAGTCGCCGCCAAGGCCACTGAGTTCGTCGCTGCAGAAGAACACCAAGGTCGAGTCTTCAAGCGCGATGTCTCGCGCTGGGACAACCACAGGCTCAGGCTCAAGCTCAGACTCAGGTTCCAATTGGCGGTCTCCGCTAGTCAAAGGCAGAGCTGAAGCCGCGGTGGCAGGTGCCGTCACTGCACTAAACGGAGATTGCGTGGTGGTGCTCCCACTCAACTGCTCTTCTTGCGCTTGCACTTGCAGCTCCAGAGCGCGGCGGCGCCTCTCGATCTTCTGGCGGTACTTTTGCGCGTGGGTCATCGCTTGGCGTGCGGTCTTGGTGCTGACGTAGGATGCGACGCGTTTCCACGGCCCGCTGGGGAACAACGCCAGTGCCTCGAGGAAGCGCTCGTGCTCGGAAGGCGTCCACGCTGCACCGAGAGCGGACACTTGAGCATGCGGCGGCGAAGTCGGTGTGACGAGCTGCTGGCGCGTGGGCGGGATGCGGATGAGCTCCTGCGCGCTCGCGTCTGTGCCTGCTGCTGGCTGGAACAGCTGCTGGCGAACGCGCGGAGTGATGGCCATAGCAAGCACAACTTGGATACAGAAGCTGGATGCACGCGCAGATTGGGCAACGAGTTGGCGCTGGCTATCGGTGCAGCTTGTGACTC
Organism: Globisporangium emineosum; assembly: GCA_023334195.1. Lineage (NCBI taxonomy): Eukaryota > Oomycota > Peronosporomycetes > Pythiales > Pythiaceae > Globisporangium > Globisporangium emineosum. Next base: position 11,578 of record JAASGK010001009.1, read on the forward strand.
ACAGCTGCTGCGGCTTGGTGCGCGAGTGGGGACTGGTGTGCTTGTGCTGGAGCTGGCAAAAGCAAAAGTGAGCTCGCTAGAGCCTAGAGCGGCGCGGCGGCGCCCCCACTGCGGCGTCTACTGAGCTCGCGTTGACTTGAAAACTGTATGTGCGGCTGCGCTTGATGTTTTGTACCCATAGAGGCCAGTGGTACGCGCCACACCCGCTCGCTTGGCACGCAGTTGGCGCTCGCACGCCCGCCCGCACCATGCTCCTCGGTGGGCTTTGGCTTTGTCAAGTGTTCAGCGGCGACCTTCTTTCGCGCGCAAAAGAGCTGTTCAGAAACATCCATAATAGAATGAACCAAAGCTCACACATATCAGTACACTCTAATTTTACATCGTATTTTTTTAGCAAGACCACACTTAAATGTACTGAAATTACACGGTAAGCTTTCTAACTTGGATACAATTTTTCAGTGGGTAAATGAACTGTTTGTGCAATGTTATGTATAAAAGTGATCCTCGTGATGCTTGCTTTCTTCGTACAGCGGTTAGGGATGTCCATGGATACACCATCACGATGGTCGTGTCCATTTTTGCCCCACGAAAAAGCAACACGCTTGGCCAATAACGCCTCCACCCCAGACATACGTGCGAGCGCAAATGGCCAGTTCGCCCTGACAGACACGGCAGTGTGCGTATTAGCGCAGGAGGCAGGAGCTCAGCAAGGAGGACTCAGATCAGATCGACGTCACTCATTTTGAATTTATTGTTATTGTTATTTTTTTTAAAACAATTTTTAATAATTTCAGAAGTGGGCTTATCCAAATGACTGACGACGCATGGACGCGATCTGTCGGCGCGTTCTGTTGACCGGAGGATGCGTCAGAGAGTGGGATTCCGGCCTCAAGCGATTTGTGTGCTGTCTCATCCGCTTTGCTGACACGAGACAACGCCTCCCGTTCTGCCTCCTGCACCCGGTCGCTCTTCTCCAGCGCCGCGCTTGCAGTTTGCCCATTATCACTTTTGCCACGTATCGACAGCAGTCCCTGCACCACACAGGCCAAAACAGCAGTAAAAAGCCAGCGCTTGGAATGCTGATCAGCTCCCAAGTCCGCAATCAAATGTTCCAGCCATCAACGACCGACAAGAACGTCCAAGAGCTCATCCGCCTCCCATTGACGCGCCAGTCACACCGGTCGCCTGAACTTGAGCTAGTGAACGCTGCACCTCCAGCACCACTCTCTCAATTTTCCACGTTCGGTGTTACGTGGACGGCAGCAGAGCACGACCGTTTCCTCCAAGGACTCGCGTGGTTTCCCCATGGTCCGCGGTGACGGATTGCCGAGCACATCGGCACGAAGACCGCGCGGCAGGCGATGACCCGCGCGCGAAAGTACCGGAAGTTGAGCTGATCGTCCGCGCTCGCTTAGCAGTGTCCGCCTCAAATCAGAAGCAGGGTCGCATTGCATCGTCGAGGGACAAAGGTTGTCTCCTGGATAATTGTTTACCAAATAAATGTACTACAATATACTCCGAAGTACGTAGTAGTGCGTTTAGTTTCAACACTGGGGACCTGTGTGCTCTCAGCCCTCTCGGACCTGCTGCTTCGACAGGTCGAGCCGCATCCCCTCAGTGCTCCGCCAGTCGGCCGGACGACGGCAGATTTCTACTTGCTGTTCTTCGACGGAGGATCGCGAGGCAACCCCGGCCCAGGAGG
>JAASGK010001010.1:0-13272 GCA_023334195.1 Globisporangium emineosum
AATTTGCCCCCCCCCCCCCCCCTCCCTCCCTCCCTCCGCTCGCTAGCATACTCAAGACAGCTTGCGAGCATCTGCACTGCCTGCCGTCGCGCCAGAAGCGCCATCGCTCTCGTCGCCACACGTTCACTCGACAACTTGTTGTTTCTACATGAGAACCACACCGAGGGCTGCACAATACGAGCAGGTGTGGATGCCTACGGTGCTGATCGCCTGGTACTTTCCAGTGGCTGTCAGAGAACTACCCAAAAGTTATAACCGCGAAGAACTTCGGGAAGAAATGGACGGCGATCCAGAGTTCGTGTCATTTTTCCTTGCGAACATGGACAGGGTGGAGACGCGGCAGCGAATCAGCTGAGAGCTTCCTCTTTGGGAGTACTACTTCAAAGTAGGTCGTAGCAGCAGGTGGGTGAAGCCGTTCAGTTTTTTCTTGTGTTGAACTCGATATTAGAGAAAAAGTTGGTTCAAATTTGTCGTTCATGGCACACAGCAATTGAGATAAAGCTATCTCTGATCTCGCTGCACTGACTGAGTTTAGATTCCTCCCGCTAATCAATCGTTCATACTCCGAGAGCGTCGAATACGAATAACTGGTGCTCCTTCCGATCTTGCCCGAGGCTGCGGCTTTATTGCATCAACGTGCCGCTGGTCGTTTGCGCCTGTTCTTGCTCACAGGTCCCCATTTGGTAATGTTCCTGTTTTTCAGGCAGCCAACTCCGCTGACCCATAACAGCGGCAAGTGATCTGGATGACCGACTTGGTAGCGCAACACATTCCATGTCGCACACTGTGACGGATGGCGATCGATAATTGCGCACGCAGCAGTCGAAATACAGTAGCGAGCGTAGGCGACGTATTCACTTGTGTATACACGCTTGATCTCAATACAAAATGCTAGCGCTCCAGTATTCTCCTCTCCACCTTCTGTAAATGATTGGGTCTGGCGCGCCGCAGAGAGTACGAGATGCGAAGTATAACCTCCAACACAACTTGCTCAGCACCGTCAGTCAAAATCTTGTGTGAGAAGGTACCCAAGCATCTTGGGGCTCAACAACTGAGCGCCTGGAAAGCTAGTTCGGGATCGCGTTTCGCTTGGACATCCCTTGCGATCTCAAGCATGAAGTTCTGAACCGTCTGGTACTGGTACCGCGTTCTACTGACCAGCGCTGCGAGGATGAACTCCCGCAGCACATTTTCTCGCTTTGCGCTATCGGGATCTAACGCGGGCGACTTGGACCAACTCGACGCTGTTGTGCAGGGCTCGTTGGAAACCTGCTGACAGCTCTGCATCACCGCTGGGAAAAGCGGATTCGCACTTCTTGATCTGCAAAGCACGACCCACCCTTTCTCGCGAAACGCGAGCCCGTTCGGAGTCGAAATAGCCGACGCGAACACGAACGCAACATGATGCTCTTGCGCGAACCTCTGAACAAACGAGACGCCCCGAAGCTCTACCGCACTGCCGCTGGGATTTTCCAACATGAGCGTATAGCTCTTTTCAAAGCTCGAGTCCGTGATGTCTCGTTTCTGCAAAGTACCAGCATAAACCAGCACACACAAGTCAAAAGTAATGGTCAATAATGTTCGAGGAGATCGACCGACAAAGCACCAAACGATAGCACCCAATAGCGAACCTCCATCGAGTACCCAGGATAACTCTGGGGTCGCATCATCGCAAACACTCGCCAGATCAGTTGCGCAGCTTCGAGGAAACCGATGGGTAGCGACGTGGTCATCCGAAGCTCAACGAACTCGTCTCCAGTTTTGGAGTCTCTCTTCACCTCCGTTGACTCCGCCACTAATTCCAGTCCGCTCGTTGCACCAGCAGTCGTAGCATCGTTAAAGACTGTGTTTATGCTCTGGTACATTTGTACGACACTTGCCTGGAGACCCGCGAGCACCATGCTCTCCATTGAGAGCATCGAGTCGTTGTAGAGTCCCTGCTTCTGGATATCGGAAAGTAAGTCGATTCCCTATTGTTTATAGATAACACACAGTACATTAGCCTTGCATATCACACACATACAGATAAAGAGAGAGGATATCTATCGAACGAGCACTTACGTATTGCATCGGCGCTGAGGTCGTCCCTTTGATGCCCAGGATGGCTTCCAGCGCCTTCCTGATCTTCTTCTGCTTCTCGACCGCGGCCTTGAGCTCCTGCTTCAACTCTTCGGATTTGAACCGCTCTTTTGCCTGTATCGCCGCGATGTTCATCCAGAGCGAGCCGTTTGCTGCGTCTGTGGTCAATGTATCCACTTGACTCAACGCTGCCACGCCATCACCTCCACTGCTCGTCCTGGTAGACTTCTGATTCAATTGAGACGCTCTTTTCGAGAGTGCAGCGTCCTTCATACTCTTAGCGTGTCGCAAGTGAGCGAGCGTGGCCTCCAGCTTCACGAGTTCGGTTCGTAGTGATGCGAACTCGGCTCGCTTACGCGCGCGATGGCGCGTCACAGCGCTGCAGTTGCGAACCGCACGGTCTTGCGCACGCGCAACAACAGCAACAGGAGGGGCCTGGTCTGGCTTGGTCTGTGGCTCCACCTGCTTCTGCTTGCTGGGCTCTATCGCTGCTGCTGGCGTTGCTGCTGTGAGTTTCTTGTTTGCTGTGGTGCGGATCACCACGCGCAGACTGGCTTTCTGGTTGCCATCGTCATCAATTGAGCGCGCCTCACTACTGCTGGGTGGAGAGCTGCTGCTGCTCTCGTCGCACGAGTCGATGAACGCGAGCGCGACCGCGAGCGTCGCCTGCTGGTCGTCCTCGTCCTGGAGCAAGAAGCTCATCGTGCTGTGGGGGTGTGAATGTATGCGTTGTGCTTTGGTGCAAGAATGAAAATGTCGTCGGAATGTCGCGCGAAGGTGCGCCCAGCGGACAATTCAATTGTTTACCCAATCGCGTTCCTAATTTATTCTACTCGATATCCTATCAATTTCTCACGAAAATGATGGTCCCAGGTCATAAACAAAAACCAACAATACCAAAAATTTATTGCAGATTTTGGCAGAACTCACAATAGTATATTTGATAGTGACATCAAAAGGTTTTTACGGTAAAACATCCTTTACCACTTGGACGGTAGGGAAAATCTCCTAAATTCACTGTCAGGCCTCTTTTGCATCTGGTGTTTCACCAAAGCCCGCATTCTCGCTCACTCTCCGATTGTCGCCAAGCGCTGGAAGCGACAGGGCCATCATCATCAAGCAGCAAGCCAGAAAGCCCAGACACGCGCCAACTTCAACTCTCTCTATCGCTCATGAGCTTCCTGCAGCAGCTGGAGGGCGACGCGCCCGCGCTGACGCTGGAGGAGACGCTCGCGTTCCTCGACTCGTTCGACAACACGGGCCTCTCGGGCTCCACGAGCGGCAGCAGCACGACCAGCAGCCCCGTGTACGAGAACAGCTTTGACGACTGTGACGTGGACGTGGACGTGGACATGGGCATGGACGACCTGCTCAGCAGCGCGACGACGGTCGCTGGCGGCAGCAGCGGCAGCGAGCGCTCGTGGTCCGACTCGGACGACGGCACCCAATCGCTGTTTACTTTAAAGCTGCCTCCACAAGACGAGACACCGTCACCAGTGAGCGCTACTGGTAGTGGTGGTGGAAGCGTCGCGAAAAACCCCACGAAGGTGAAGCCAACGACGACACAGCAACAGCAGATTCAGCCAAAGCAGCAGCGTCAGAAGCGCAAGGCCGCAGCATCGACGAACGTGTCTCCGCGCGCTGGATCGAAACCAGACCCTCTTGGTGATGGCAAGACCACCACAACTTCGACAGTAAAGCGCCGCATGCGCAAACAACCGAAAACCGAGATTCTGCGACTGCGTGACCAAGTTGAAGAGCTCCAAGTGCGCCTCGCGCAGCTCCAGAAAGCTGGTGGTGGCCCGAGCGACGGTGCGAGTGGCCAGGTGGTTCAAGTCAACAAAAGTGCGAGTAGCACGGGGTTGAAGCCGAAATCAAATCCATCGAGCGCCATCGCACTTCGCTCTCCGCAACCTGAGAGTGCGTCCATGTGGCTCGATCACGCCGTTGACCAGTACAAGGCGCTGCAGAAAGCTGAAGCTCTCAACGTCAAATTGAAATCTGAGGTCAAACGCCAGTCGAGCTTGGGGAAATCGCTCAAGGCGCTGTTCACGAAGAAGACTGCGCAGCATGTACGTGACTTGGACTATTCTCTTAATTGTCTCTACGTCTCTGTCATAGTGGAAGAAGCCAGGTCCATGCGCTCTAACAAGTGGTGTTCTCTTTTGTGTGTGCGTGCATGTTTAGGGGCTGGACTTTGTGGTTGAATTGCAGCCCTCGAAATCTAGCGGCAATACACTTGAGAGTAGTGAGCTTTGGGAAAATCAGAAGAGTGAGGCTGAACAAGATACGGACCTGTACAAGAGCATTGAGAACATGCACATTGAAACGGACAATGTCCAGCGAAACATCTCTCCGGAAGGCGACTTTGGCTCGGTGCTCATCAGCAGCAAGACGAAGCAGGACAAGGTGTTTGGTCCGGTGTTTGAACTCAAGACCAACACACCGGTACAGTTTGCGGACTTTCGACATCTCGCCCACACTTTTTGGGCAGGTGCGCTCAAAGCCAGCGACATTGTGCTAACTCATGCTGATGCTGGATCGTCAACCGAAGTACGTCGTTCGTTTTTTGCCTTTGTCTAAAACCTGTAGCTCATATTATTGGTTTGTTGACGATGATAGGCACACATGTCGAGGGATGTTTTCGAGAGACCTGTAAGCATGACACTGCAGAGTCACCTGGGCGAATTGACGGTGAACGGCGTGGCAGTGATGTGTAAAGTGGAAGAAGTCCATCGCAGCGTGTTCACTTTTGCCGCGACGCTCGCTGTCTCGGGAAACAGCACGCTTGTGTTTCGCGAATACGGCTGGATGATCGTCGCGCCGTACAAGACAGACACTACGAACTCACTGTTCCAGAGTTTTTACCGCCTTCACACCGAGAAGCGCACAGGGAAGACCAAGACGGACACAAATGCGGAGGCTTCGGACAGCGCCGCTGACAACGATGCTGCGCTACGAGACGCCGTGATGAAGATGCTGAGCGACACCATGCGGGCATTTCAGAATGGAGTGCAGAACTCGCTGCTCACCGAAGTTGCCAACATTGCCAACTTGGAAATCCCAGCAGCGTGCCCGCTGCAGAAGTTCAAGCTCAAGATTCAGGGCTAACAAGTAGTGACTCCAGTTTCTGAGTTGCGATTGCGTGGTGACGCTTCATGTTTTTAAATATTCAAGTTTGTACACAACACAATTCGACTTGTAGCGCTCACTACAGTAACCCTACTCAGAGACTGATATGCCTATCAACATATTGAGAGATCTGCGAAGAGAACGACAAGCAGCCGTCATAGATAGCCGTTGTTGGACTTCATATTCCCAATAAAGCCCCTTCGCACTGAAGCGGATGAGCTTTTCTTCGAGCTAGAAGGTGTGTTCCAGCGTCTTTGGGCGAGCTGTTCCAGCCAGCGTTCAAGCTTTCCAAAAAGCCGCATCACGAACCATCCAATTCAAACAACCGAGCAGCCCCTTCCTCTCTCATTCTGATCAATAAATTTTCTCAACATGTTCGTAGGATTCGAAATCGCAGCACGCACAGAAACGAGCCAGTCGGCACTCCCCTTAATCCAAATGCCCAAGTTGGATCTCCAACTTGGGGGTGGGACTTCAAGGCAATCCCGTCCAGCACCCACTTTCCACCCCCGCCTGTAACTCCAGCTGCACTTGAGAACCAACAATTAGGAGCTCAGGACCCCCACTCAAGCGAAACCTGTCAACCACAGCACCACCTGATACAAGCGAACATGGAAGTGGTGGCAGTACCGCAACCACGCCGAAAGGCGTTTACGGTACCCGGAAATTGTTTGCGCGAGAAGGGATTACACTTGCGCTGGGACAACCCAGAAATCTGGGTTTCCAAATCCTTTTGGATGAAAGGCAGCAAACATGGTGGGCGCAAGTTTTAGCATCATCATTCCGATTATGCTCCTGCATCAGCCACGGCTGTGGGTCACACAGGACATTCGATTCGACCCACACACGAGCACGCACCACTAAATCTCCAACTTTCACAAGAAAACCCACGAGAAACAGCAACACCAAGGTATGGATTTCCGGCAAGCGCTTCAGCGGGACACCCAACAAGAAGCGTTCGAACTGGACGAGGCGCTCGCGTTCCTCTACGGCTTCGACCTGAGTTCTCTGTGCGCCAATCTTGCGAATGATACCAGCTCTTCCATTCTTTCCAGCAATGACAGCCCCGACAATTGCAGCAGCAGCAGCAGCAGCGCCGCCTCAAGTTGCAGCGCCACCTCGGACACCTCGTTTTTTGCGCACGTGACTGGGGCAACAGCCTGTGAGCTCGGAGTGGGCTGGAAAGTCGCTTCGCAGGTTTACCAGCGGCAACAAGTGCCTCAGGCTGGCCCCCACCTGTCTCCAGCTGAATCGCAGAAACCCAGTTCACCCCAGCGACAGGAGAACCCGCCAAGATCCAGTGAGCCTGTGGTTGTGAAGGTGAACAAGCCACGCAAACACAACCGCATCGAGATCCTCAAGCTCCGCGAGCTGGTCGAGCAGCTCCAGACGCAGCACTCTAATCTGCAAAAGTCCACTCCCGCAGCCGCAGGAAAAGCAACAATCACAGTGTCTGTTGCGACAGCGATCGCAACGCAGCAGCTCGCTCAGAGAGGGACTAAGCGGCGCAAGTCCAAGAGCGCTGGTGCGGTTGTGGCCATTACCGCCCCAAGCTCGGTGCGGTTCGAGCTTGCGGCGGAGCAGTACAAGAAATTGCAGCATTCCCGGGCCCTGAACCGCAGACTGCGAGACGCTATCATCAAGCAGCTCAAAGTGACCAACTCGCTGGAGGCACTTTTGCAGAAGAGAGTTCCGCCGCAGGTACGAACGAGACACTGATGTCTTGAGTTGAATGCTGTAGGACCAAGGCTGATATTTGCTCGTCTGTCGCTTTGTAGGAGTTGGACCTTTTGCTGGGAAGCCCAGTGTCAGCAAGTGTGCCCAGCAAGCCCCTGAGCTCTCATGAACTCATGCTCACCGACTTGTATCGGGGCGCAGATAGCCACTTCCTCGAGACCGACACTGTGCTTCACGGCATCAGTGGCGTCAACGATATGGCTTCAGCCTCCATTACCAGCAGCACAAAGTACGACGCGGTGCGCGGTCCCACATTTGAGCTGACAATGATCACACCGGCCATGAACCATTTCCAGCTGATTGCGCGACTGGTGTGGAGACGTGCGGTCGAAAAGAACCCGTTGGGAGTGCGCACTGAAAGCGAACCCCCGCTCAAGGTACGTCCTCTGTTGTATTATATGTGATGCTCTGTTATTAGTGACCTCTCAAGCTCACACGACTGTGTCTCTTCTTGTGATTCCAACAGCAAGTGTGCACCTCGAGCACGCATTTCTCGCGTGGCTTCTACGAGAACCGCGTGCAGGTGACAGTGCCCAGCAGACTTGGAGAACTGAAAGTCGATGGCATCGCTGTTATCTGCAAATTCGAGGAAGCGCGACGCACGGTGATGACAGTTGCGTCGGCGTACACACTCCACGGCAGCGACCTCGTGTTTCGTGAGAAAGGGTGGATCGTTGTGTCGAACGGCGATACTAACGCAGATGAAGTCGAGATGCAGCCCTCGCCCGCGCTGTTCCAGACTTTCGTTCGCATTTACAGCGAGAAGCAAGATCCAACGAGCTCTACAGGCAGTTCGCCGTTCCCAGAAGCTCCGGATGAGAAGGCCGAGTATCTCCAGGAGGTGGTAACGAATGCGCTGGGCGACCACGTGCGCCAGCACATGGGCTCACTGCAGAAGGCGCTACTCTCGGAAGCAAAACCCGTTGCGTCACGGATGATGGAGTACGTGTGTCCGCTGTTCAGGTGCGTCTGCTGAGGACCCCTCATGGTCGATTCTGCTGTGGGGTTGCTCCCCACCGATGCATTGCTATCGGGGCATTGATGATTTGATTCTCCTCGAATATGGGATTTTCATGACCTTGTTGAAGTTGGTTAGACTGCAGACCCTTAGGTCTTATTTGACCCTGTGTTCACAATGACTCTGAACTTCCTGACCTTCTTGAACTTCTTTCTCAACAACCAATGTATGGAGTTCACCCACCGCCAGCGAGAAGGAACGCACGCCCACTGAGATCACAAAGTGCTCCAAGAAACCCTGAACACAAAATGACGCCAAGAGTGATGGTCATGCTAAAATAGCATCATCGTTTTGATTACGCTATCGTTGCGCAAAACGCAGATTGAAATTGCGTCTAGGGCGTTCGTTCTTCAGGGTATTTGAAAGTCGGCGCAGCGGGGGGCATTTCGGTTCTTGAAGCGAGCGAAAGGACACGACAGCACTACTATACCTGCTGTTGCAGCGGCATGAACTCCCTGTCACTGTTTCTCGACATACAGCAAGGGCTCGAGCTGGACGACGCGCTCGCGTTCCTCGACGGCTTCGACTTGAGCACCCCGAGCGACCAGCAAGAAGACTACCCTGTCAGTAACAGCAGCGCCTCAAGTAGCAGCGACTTGTCTTCAGCAACTCCAGACAACTTGCTGTTCGCGCACTTAGCAGATGCAGGAGTGCGCGAGTTTTCAGGCGCGGACTGGGATGTTGCGGGTCAGTTCGGCCAAGCGCAGCACGTGCTTCACGAGTCGCAAAAGCTCCAAGAGCTAATCCCGCCGCAGCAAAAGAAGCAAAAGAAATCGACGAAACCGCGTAAGCCTGTAGCTCCTGAGAAGATCAAAAAGCCGCGCAAACACAACCGAGTCGAGATCCTCAAGCTCCGCGAGCTGGTCGAGCAGCTCCAGACGCAGCACTCTGATTTGCAACAGTCCGTCGTCGCACCAGGAGCCGTCTCTGTGTCTGCAGCGGTGGCGGCGCAACTCGCCAACAGCAAAGCTGCCAGAGACGGCAAGACTCCTGATAGCGGGGATGTCATTGTGTCGAGTGCCGCGTCTCCACGATCAGTGTGGCTCGACTTCGCGGTGGAGCAGTACAAACAGCTTCAGCAGTCGGAAGCACTGAACCGCAAACTTCGAGACGCTGTGACCAAGAAGCTCAAAGTGACGAACTCACTGCAGGCGCTTTTGCAGCAGAAGGTTTCCCCACAGGTGAGGAGACGATGGACCGACTGGTGTAGTTGCTCGATTTACAATGTTTTCGGGGAATCCTGATCTGACCTAATCTGCATGCGTTGTATTTGGATAGGACCTGAACTTCCTGCTCGAAGCCCCACCAGCAGCAATGAACTTGCATAGCAACCTCCTGAGCCCGCAAGAGCTCATTCGTACAGCGTTGTATCGGAGTGTTAAGGAACATTTTCACGAGACTGATCTCGTGTGCCGCAGGATCAATATCGCGAGCGACGTGACATCGGTCTTCACCACCAGCGACACGAAGCAGGACGCCGTGCACGGCCTCATGTTTGAGCTGACTAACAATACACCAGTGTCAAGCAATTTCCAGCTGGTCGGACGTCTGATATGGACTCGTGCAGTCGAAAAGAGGGACCCGACAGTCGTGCGCTCCTTGAGTGAACTCCAGCTGACTCAGGTACGCTAACACTCTTTGTTTCTTGTGGAGTCAATCACTGCCCTCTGGGGTTTCCACGGACTCATTCAACCAACTGTGACAACCTGACAGACTACATTCTCGCGCGGCTTTTGTGAAAAGCGCGTGCAGATGATGGTACCCAGCAGGCTTGGGGAGCTCCAAGTCGATGGTGTTGTGGTTGTCTGCAAATTCGAGGAAGCGCATCGCATTGTTATGGTAGCAGCATCAGCCTACACGGTGAATGGAAGCAGCCTCGTGTTTCGCGAGAATGCGTGGATCGTTGTGTCGGAAACTCCCACCATCGACGAGAAGCGCCAGTCCTGGGAGCCATCTCCATCCGCGCTCTTCCAGACTCTGTTTCGCATCTACATCGAGAAGCGAGATCCAAGGAGCTCCACAGGCAGTTCACCGTTGACAGCGTCCCCTGATGAGGACACGGAGTATCTCCAGCAGGTCGTGATAAAAGCACTGGGCGACCACAAGCGACAGCACATGGCAGCCCTGCAGAAGTCGCTGCTCTCGGAGGTGGACTCCCTGGAGTCGAGTATGATGGAGTTCCAGTGTCCACTGGATTACTGTACATGCTGAAGAGTGTTACATGCTTGCATGAAGAGGTGATTGAATGGAGTGAAGCGGTGCCCCATCATGTTGAATAGCACTGATCTTCGTATTGATACAGCGCATTTCAGAGTGGACTCTTGGAATGCAACTGTTTCAGCAACCGTCGCAGGATTCAAGACGCGAACCACGAAGCACGGACCACGAGAGAGACTGTGAGCGATTCGAGAAACAAAGCGACAGGGAGACAGAGAATGAGATCCTAATACGACTCGATGCTCCTGTGGAGCTGCTGAGTAGTTTGCCCCCAAAGGAGAATGATCAAGCTGCCACACATGCGCTGCAATTGAGTAACGCCCGCCAGAGGCTCGCTCCAATCAGGCACGTCAATTCGCCAGCGTCAGGGCCAACATCATACTCCAGTGTAGTTCAAGTAATTGCCAATTACTTGAAAAGTGAGCGAGGCTCGGTCACCTCACCTTGATCGCTTCGAAAGCAATGTGTGGGTGGGAGTGATGGTTGGACTTGTAGTGTGATTACATAATCATTTTTGATTGCGCTCGTGCGTTTTTTCCAAACTGACCAGGCGCCCTCATCGTCCTCGGCGCACATCCACTCCACCACATGAGGCATTTCGGCTCTGCGGCGAACCAGGAACGCAAGCAACAGGCAGACGCGTACCAGTACTAGACATGAGCTTCCAGCAGGCGCTTCTCGACACGCAGCAGGCGACGCTCGGGATGGACGAGGCGCTCGCGCTGCTCGACGGCTTCGACCTGAGCCCCGCGTGCGACCAGCAGCAGGAGCACTACCCCACCAGCTACAACAATAATGGCGGCAGCTACAGTTGCAGAAGCAGCAGCACGACCTCCAGCAGCAGCGACGAACTGTCTTCGTCATCAGCCACTCCGGACGACTTGCTCTTCGCGCACTTGACTGACTCGGGCATGTGTGATTTTCCAGGCGCCGACTGGGATGTCACGGCCGAATTTTGCGACGAGCAGCAGCAGTTCGTGACCGAGCCTCAACAGCGCATTCTGCCGCCGCAAATGAAGAAGCAGAAGAAGACAACTAGAGTCCGAAAATCCGTAGCTGTCCCGAAAATAAAAAAGCCACGCAAACACAACCGAATCGAGATCCTCAAGCTCCGCGAACTGATCGAGAAGCTCGAGATCCAGCACTCGGATCTGCAAAACCAATCCACAGCTGCAGTCTCCGTGTCTGCAGCCGTCGCGGCGCAACTTGATAGTAGGAAAAGCGGAAACAAGAGCAAGACCCCCGGTGGTGCTTCCATCACAGTCTCGGGGACTGGAGCTTCACGCTCCGTGTGGCTCGAGCTCGCGGTGGAGCAGTACAGGCAGCGTCAGCAGTCCGAAGGGTTAAACCGCAAACTGCGCGACGCGGTCACCACGCAACTCAAGGTGACAAACTCTCTGCAGGCGCTTTTGCAGAAGGTTTCTCCGCAGGTATGCGTCTGGACATTCTTCCGTTGCACGAGTAGCCCGAGTTTCAATGTGAGGTGAAACTGATCTTCTCTGTTTGCTGCGTGACACTGTAGGACGTGGAGTTCCTGCTCGAAGCCCCAGCCACTGCTACAGGCGCGCACAACCGACTTGCGAACCTTCATGAGAAAATTCTCGCAGGTTTGCACCGGAGCGTCGAGAGCCAATTCCACGAGACTGATCTCGTGTGTCACGGCATCAGTGTCGCCAGTGATGTGACGTCAGTCTTCACTGCCAGCAATGCAAAGCAGGACACTGTGCGCGGTCCAACGCATGAGCTCACGGCAAACATGCCAGTGTCGGGTAACTTCCGACTGATTGGGGGTCTGATGTGGAATCGTTCGATCGCAAGCAAGGACCTCACAGACCTTCAGTTCACTCAGGTGCGCTGGTACTCTTGTTGGAAATCACTCTCCAAGTTTGCTATGGAACTCATACTAACTTGTGAACCTGAAGCCCCAGCTCTCGCGCGACTTTCACGAGAAGCGCGTGCAGTTGACGGTGGCGAGCAGAGTCGGCGAACTTCGAGTGGATGGCGTCGTTGTCGCCTGCAAATTCGAGGAAGCGCATCGCGTCGTGATCACAGTCGCGTGTGCATACACAGTCAACGACAGCGACTTCGTGTTCCGTGAGAATACGTGGCTCATTATGGCGGAAACTCCTACTATCATCGACGAGAAGCGCCAGTCCTGGGAGTCGTCGCCATCATCCGCCACGCTCTTCCAGACTTTCGCTCGTAGCTACAGCGAGAAGCAGGATCCAAGAAGCGAGACGGGGAGCTCGCCCCTCACGAAAAGACCAGACGAGAGCGCCGAGTATCTGCGAGAGGTCGTGACCAAAGCGCTCGCGGACCACATGCGCCAGCACATGGGCGCGATACAGAACTCGGTGCTCTTACAGTTTACTGGCTCCCTTGCGCCGAGTATGATAGAGTTCAAGTGCCCACTGCCTGGGTGCACCTGCTGAGGATCGTCGTTTGGATTGGACATTTGTGTATAAATCTCAGCGAGACGAATGAGCGTCATGAAGGCGTGGAGTGTGTGTCTTCTGCGCAGCGTTGTCGGTTTTCAAACAGAGTTCTTCATCAATTTATTGCGTGTTCCAAGTCCCAAGTTCCAAGGGCTCGCTCGCTCGCTCGACACTTCGGTGCGTCTTGCTGACTTTGTAAGCGCAATCTGATTCATTGTAAATCCGTACATAAGCAATTATTACAAGCAGAGAAAAGATATACCTATCATTGCTGCTCATTGCCCATTGCTAATTGCCTGGCACCTCACTTACCGATACTGTACAGTCCTGGCCCCTCCAGTATTTCAAGCGGATCGTGGTGTTGTCGCTGCCGCCGCAACACTTGCCATTCTTGCTGGTCGGGACGAGGCTCGCTCTTTGCTTCTTTGCTTGCTTTTTCGCTCCACCGCAGCTTCCGAGCTGGCCAGCCAATCTCGAGCACAATAAGATCATTCGAGCCGAGCACTATTAATTGATCGCAGGATTCGCAATTTGAACGCGCGAGAAGCAACAGCAGACCAGCGGCCGTTCTATCGGAAAGTTAAAATGCCAGAGAAGGACGGACACGGTTTTGCTCATCAGCCAGCACCGCAAATCGGCAAACATCCTTCTTTC
>JAASGK010001011.1:0-13261 GCA_023334195.1 Globisporangium emineosum
AGCGCGATCCGAGGAGAGGGTCGCCCCGCGTACCTTCGAAGGGCCAGAGGCTCGATCAGTGATATCATGTCTATGTCGGCAGGGAGCGAAGTTCCCAGGTGTCTTTCGACGCCTCCACGCAACCACGATTTGACGTAAAGCGCGTCAAAAAAAAAGTTTATATTGTTGCAGCATTACGTTTTTCGCGAGCACTCTTGCGAGTGAGCTCAACAGAGACGGTATAAATAACTAGGAGAGACCTGAAGCCTACGTGATCGCTGCTTCTACCACTTCTCTCTCTACCTTCAGTCCATTTCGTGCATTAGGTCGTCAAACTTGCGGCCCTGGAGAACGGTTGTGCCGTCTGCGACCTGCAAATACACATGCACATGGAAAATATCGATCGAGCGTTCCGGGTTGTCATCATAGTTCCAGCGTTCAACGTGCGGCGCGTTAGCATCGATCCAGTTCTCCACATACTGTTTGATCTGCTCGTGGTTGAGGTCTTTCACGTGCCACAGCGTCCAGTGCTCGATACCTGTGGGAGTATCATAAGGAAACATGTTCGGCTCCAAAC
Source organism: Globisporangium emineosum (assembly GCA_023334195.1). Lineage (NCBI taxonomy): Eukaryota > Oomycota > Peronosporomycetes > Pythiales > Pythiaceae > Globisporangium > Globisporangium emineosum. The sequence continues at coordinate 557 of JAASGK010001011.1, forward strand.
ACGCGGTCCTACCGCGCAGCGTCGTGTCGAAGATGTGGTCTTCTGCACAGCCGTACTTCTCCGCGATGTCGTCCAGATGGTCCCATTTGCGTTCCTTGCACTCGTCCGTGCGGCTCCAGTACTCGATGTAGAGAGTTCGCCGGCTGTATCTGGAGGGAACTGGGCTACATTGGATATCATCAACACCATCATCGTCACGCCCAAGAGCATCGTCAGCAGGCTTTGCAGCAACATCATCACAGGGGAGTTCGCCACAGAGGTTCACTGAAGCGTCAAGTGACTCCTCAGCAGTACCCGCCCTTTTCGATTCAGGCTCCGAAGGTGACGCTGCTGGTGATTGATGCTGGCCTGGAATGGGGTTCACCAACTGTTCTTCTTTTTTGTCTTCCTCATTCACGACGTGGCTGAGTCTTCGTTTACGGGATGGAGGGCTGCTAATTTCAAGCGCAACATCCTCATTAATATCTTTGGCAGCAGCAGAGCCCTTCGTAGGGTCACTCCTAGCATCCTGACGGGTCAGGGAATCATCATCACCTGTCAGCAGCGCAGATGGAAGATGCTGCTGGACGACTTGGTGCTCTTGTTGTTCTTGTTCTTCGGAGGACGAGGAACCTGCACAAGAAATCTGTTCACCAGATAAACAATTAAAAACACAAACATTAGCACTATATCACACAGACAAATCCACACACATACACGCATTCATTCACCAACACACATATCCACACTTACCTTTCTGCGTTTCGTCGTCGTCATCTCATCAGCAGTGGTGCTGGTATTGTTGTTGTAGTCGTCCACTTCCGCAATCGACGACGGCGAGTGGTAGTACTCTCGCGATGGGGGCGCGTCTAGGCACTGGTTGATCTCCGCCATGCTCACAGACGTCGTGCACATCGCGTCGTCTCTTCTCGTTCGTTTTTCTAAAGAGTTTGAGCTATTGTTGTTGTTGGCTGTTGTTGTTTCGAACTCGTTGAAGGGGGCTTGTGGGACGCAAGCTTGAACGTAGGACGGCCCTGTGACGATCTCTCTCTCTCCTGTTTCTCTGCTGCTTGCTGCTGGTGAATGCGCCTGGCGAATGCTCACGTCTTCGCCTGTGCGCCTGCTGCTGCTTCTAGAATCGCTCTTGAGGCCGACGGGGAAACTTCGCAACTTGTGGGCTGGCGTGAACGAGAAGAAAAACCACCCAGTTCCGTTGCACGACCTTCGCGCGACCGCCGCTTGTGCCAGCAATAGAAATGCCGTCTGTCACCTCTCCCAAAACGTACTGAAAATAAGCCTAACCAGATTCCGAGTCATCTCTCCCCATCTGGGATAGACGCAACTTCTGCTGATGTCGCACGAATGTATATCTAAATCACTTATAAATCGATGACCTGTATAAATATATACACCTATGTAAATTAAATTATTGATTGATAGAGGTGCGGGTTGAGTCTATCCCTGAACCAGTGCGGTGGCGGCTTGATTGGTGTTGGGCGGCGACCAAAGCAAGTGCCAATTGCAATTGGAGCACCAGACGAAGAGCCATGGCCAAGCAGCAGCAGCAGCAGGCGCACAGCAAGCCAACGGCCGGTGCGTTATTACAGCTTATCTTACTCCATGTCACTGCTGTGCGTATGTGTGTGTGCTGAATTGCTTATGACTGACGCTTGTGTGTCTTGTGCTCATGCAGAGGAAGTGCAGCTGGCGGAGCAGGTCTTCCAGCCAGTGGCGAAGCCCGCGTCTTCCGCCGCGCAAAAGCGCAAGCAGCAGCAGCAGCAGGAGAAGGGACAGAACAAGAAGAACGCGCTGAAGGCTGCGTGGGTGGACGAGGACGATGAGACCGTGCAGGTGAGCCTCAAGGACCAGAAGCGTCTGCGCAAGCTCCGCAAGACCGAGGAGGACACCCACGTGGATGGTCGCGAGCTCCAGCTGCGACTCAAGAAACAGTACGTTGCCCATTGCGCTTCTGTATGACATTTTTATGAGTATGTTAATACTAATCCCGCTCGTTCGCAATGATTGTAACATAGGTTCCAATCGGGCACCGGGTCCGTGTCGTGGGCTGATCCAAAGAACTTTCTGAGCGACAACGCGCAGCCCCAGGGCGGCGACGACGCGGACGACAGCGACGAGGAAGAGATCTACGGCGCCAACGGCATCGTGCGCAGCACGGGGAAGATGCTCGAGTCCTCGGGCGACGTACTGCAGCAGGGCACCCTGGAGATCTGCCGCATGAAGGACGCCAACCAACACAACCCGTCGAACGCCGTGATCCAGTCGGTGCAGTTCCACCCGAACGGTCAGCTGCTGCTCACGGCGGGGCTCGACAAGACCATGCACCTGTTCCAGGTCGACGGCACGAACAACGCCAAGGTCGAGAACGTGTTCCTGAAGGACCTGCCGATCCTCGACGCCAAGTTCACGCTCGGCGGCAGCCGCGTGCTGCTTTCGGGACTGCGCTCGTACTTTTTCTCGTACGACCTAGAGGCCGGCAAGATCACCAAGATCCCGGGCATTGTCGGCCGCAAGGAGAAGCGACTCGAGCGCTTCACGGTGTCGCAGTCTGGCGACCGCATCGTGTTCCTCGGCAGCGACGGCTTCATGAGCGTGGTCTCGGCGCGCTCGTACGAATGGATAGGCAACATGAAGATGAACGGCAACGTCAAGTCGGCGACGTTCTGCGAAGACGACCGGTATTTACTGAGCACAGGCACGGACGGCGACATCTACAAATGGGACATGCGGACGCGCAAGTGCGTGTTCAAGCACCATGACGAGGGCTCTCTGGGGAACCACGCGATCGCCGCGAGTCTCGACGGCAAGTACTACGCCTCGGGCTCGGAGAGCGGCGTAGTCAACGTGTACGACAACGCCGGGCTCACGGCGCACGCCAAGCCCCGCAAGGCACTCATGCAGCTCACCACGCAGGCGGACTCGCTCAAGTTTAACTCGGACTCGCAGATCCTCGCGATGGCGTCCAAGGAGTCACGCGACGCGCTCAAGTTTGTGCACCTGCCGTCGTTCACGGTGTTTAGCAACTGGCCGACCGCGCGCACGCCTCTGCATTCCGTCTCGGCCATGGATTTCAGTCCGAGCAGCGGCTACTTTGCCGTCGGCAACGCACGCGGTCGCGTGCTGCTCTACCGCCTCACGCACTACAAGTCCACATAAGAAAAACACAAGACGACGAGAAGAAGGAAGTTGAGCTGCACCAACACAAATGCCAGTAGGACATCGCAACAGACAACGTGAGTAGTAGGAAAGAGAGGGGTTGCATGACCATCTTTAATAGAGTTTGCTTTTCATTTGTTTTTGAAATTGGTTGCTGGCTTTGGAAGTAAACAGAAGCTACTTGATACTGGAGAGCGGCATGGGTGCTCGAGAGGGAGGCTGGTGGTGATACGTCAGGTTGATCTTTTGAGCTGTCGAGACGAGCGAGTCCAGCGCAAAGTCCACCTTGCGCTCGCCACCTGTTTGGAAAATGATGGTGGGGTCAGCAATTCGGTATTACAGAAACTGAGAGTTTTGCTATTGACAACAAATGAAAGAAACCTACTATTGCTGCTGCGCTTCTCGCCCCAGGTCTTCGCCACTTGGTCGCTGAGCTCAGCGAGCGCGTCGTCCACAACCCGAGCTCCTACAATGTTGGCGATAAACGCTGTTAGCATCCGAACATAGTTGAGGCAGTCAGGTTGACATTTGATGCGAGTACCTTTGTGCTTGCGGTGACTACTGGTGCTGGTGCTGTTATTCGCGTTCCTTAGAGCTGAAAAAGAGACTTTGTTCTGTGACGATGTTGATTCTGCGTGGTGCTGTCGGGGGCGTTGTCGTTGCTAGTAGGACAGACACATTTACAGAGTTTCACGTGAGGTTCGATGAGGTAATTGGATTGGGGAGACATCTAGGTCTGATGACTTGTGGTACCAAGTGAGCCTGCGTCGGTCGCTGGGAGCTCGTCGGGAAGAGCTCCGAGTCGTCATGCGACGTCAGGGGGTGCTCCAGCTGATAGCGGAGCGCGTTGATCGCGAACCGAGTTTTCATCGGTTGAGCCTACACATTTCAACCAAGAAGGACACTCAGAACTCCGACAACAGAGTTGCGCGATGAGTAGATTTAAAACAGTATTTGTGATTGTACGTTGCCGGACATGGCCAGAGAGCGCGTGATCATCGAAGGCGGAACCGCAGGGATCTGGTTAGTACAGGCACACAACAAAGTTAGGTTTCAGATTAGGTTACCTCGCTTTCAAACCCTGTCTTTGATTGGCCCTACCTCGGATGGAGATCGCGTGGAGACAGCAGCACCAAGCACGTCTTCGATACCGACGCCAGTCAAAAAGGTCGTGTCGCTTGTGTCGATCGTAAATTCTGCATCAGAAGCAAACAAATTCACACAAACAACCACCATTCGCTCCGTTAGTCTCGACAATTTCCAATATCGCATCTCAAGTCGCAGGATTGCAGTGTCGGTCTCGTACGCTTCACACTCGGTTTGATTGCATCAGACTCAGCAGCACGCTTGGCATTGGTCTGGTCGTTCTCAGCGAGCATGAAGTTCGTGGCTTTGGTTCGGAATGGCGGATGCAGCACGCCCTCGTTTGGGATCATCTTGTAGATCTCGACATTCTCGTAGCAAGTCATCGAACTCCGCTTCTTTCGCTTGATCTCTGGGTACCCAACGACGATCTCGAGCGGCAGTTCGCTCTCGGTAATGTGCGCAGTCATGCTCGGCACTGGGTCGTACGCGAGCTTTGTGTGATCGTACGAGAAGACGGCCGCGTGGGCAAACGGGTTCCCGTAGAGCACCAGTTTCCGCAACGAGTGGAGTTCGCATGCGAAGAGCACGGCTTCTTCGGATGTGATTAAGTTGTGCGCAAGGTTGAGGTACATGAGACTGTAGAAGCCAGCGCCGCGCTTCTCTTCCAGTGTCAACGCAGACTGTGAAAAATACGAAAAACAATCGGAGACGGTTATATTTGGTGGACTAGCTCACTACTCACGCTCTTACTCACCTCGGGGAAGCCCGTGATCTTGTTGTGACTCAGGTTCAGGTTGCGTAATCGAGGCACGATCGAAAGAAACGCAAAGATCTCTTCACCGACAATGTTGTTCTGCTCCAGCGAGAGCGTCTCGAGCCGCGAGAAGCGGTCCATGACCGGCGGCAGCGACCGAATCCAGTTGTTGCTCAGGTAGAGCTCCCGTATCCGCAGCAAGTTGGAGAGCTCCTCAACATCGTGCGAGGTCAAGCAGTTGAACGACAGGTTCAGGACCTGAGTAAGATAGCCAGGTTCCCAATAATGTCGAGGGTAGCTTGAGAACCAATTTCACAATACGAATTTGACCAAGGTCGAAGAAACCCTGGAACGAACCTCAAGGTTGAGAAAGCCGTTCGCGACCGAGATGTTCTGCACCGCGTTGCACTGGAAATCCAATTCCGCCAGCGTTGGAAGACACCCAAACGGTTCAAACGCTGTCTGTGGTAGTAGATAATCGACATCAAACATTGTTCAGCGACGTAGCGTGAAGCCAACGATAACACTTGTGAAATGAACAACTGGCTTCAGATTCAAACCTCATTGTCGCTCATGTCGAGGCGCGTGAGATTGGAGAAGAAGAGCAGGTCTTCGGCGACGACGTTGTTGATGTGGAGCCCACTGAGCACCGCTTGTGTCACTTCATCTGGGAACTCAACTACAAAAAATGAGATTCAACCACACGATTACAAAGTCAGCTCAAAAGGTGTCGTCACTTCCAAGTGTTGATGGTAACGCAATAGAGTCGTACCTCGACAGCAGTCCAGCAGCATGAACCCGTCAAGCGTCTTTGGCGCATTCGGGTTTACACGCGGACGTCTCGAGCCGTCAGCGGATAAATTTCCCACCGCAGCGTTCACGCTGGTGTCATTCGTAGTCGATCTGCTGCCTGGAGGTTGTCCCAGATGCAGCATCGACGGGTGGACGACGTTTTTGCCAAAGTTGGCCTTGCGCTTCGCATTGAGCGCGCTCGCATTTTGCATCGCTGGTGTGCCACTGCAGATGGATAGATAAATAGGGGAGAGCTCAGCCTCGCAGCAGCTAATGCCGTGCTTGTCCGGCGTCTCTCGTCGTGATCGCGATAAGCGCGCTGGCTGGGATGCTGCTGGCCTTCCCAATAATCTAAACTTACTCCGGAGCTCAGGCAGTCCGACAATTTTAGAAATTGTTGTTTCCTGACAAAGTTCAAAGGCAAGGGGAACGTGAGAAAGGAACACGTGAAGGAGGGATGATGATCGTACATGTTGGAATTCCAGACGCTTGCCCCACTCATTTACACACACACAGAGACATTTACGCATACACAGACAGGTATTGCCGTTGAAGGACCGCACGTGGATTCGCGTTTGCAGTCGCTCTTACGGTTTGGTTTGAATTCAGTTCCTTCTGCTCTATGTGAACTTGGAGATGAGCTTGTAGATGATGAGCACCGAGAGCCCAAAGATAATAAAGTAGAGCGACATGATCTTGATAAAGTTCTTGCGCTTGAGGCTCCGCAGGTGCTCGCCTGCCTCCTTCGCGTCCGCACGGGTCTCGTCCACCTGGAAAGAAAGAAACCAAGGATCGACCAAAAACACAGAGTTGGCGACTGACAACCACCAAGTTGTCGGCTAAACAGGAATATAAAGGTATTTCTGGACGTACGTTGGTGCCGACGTTGATGAGCTGCTCTCGCTGCTGCTGGAGGTTGCCCGTAATGTTGTGCGCTGTGTACAAAAAAACAAGAAGATAGTTAGATTTGATGAAAGGATGGTCACTGTCTGTAGATTGGAGGAAACAATGATAGAGACATTCGTACCGATCGCCTCTGTCTCTGCGATGATCCCCTGCGCGTCGTCCAAGTGGTTCCCAGTTCTACAGATTCCCCACGCAACCACAGTCACCCAGTCAGTAAAGAGAAGAACAGTAAAGTGGCGCTCAACATTGTTGAGCAGGTTCCATACCGGTCGATTCGCTTTTGATACCGGACCATATTTTCTTTCTGTGCACACGCAAACATCCACACAAACCGTCAGTTTATGGTTAGCACCACGTGTTCTACCTGCCTGTGTGTGTGGCGATAACTAGCAAAAAAGACGTACAGCGCTGAGGTTGTCGGGCTTCTCATTTAGCCGCTGCTGGCTGTTTGCGACCAGCTTGGCGCGGTCAAGACTGGATTTGAGCTTGTCGATCTGCGACTTGAGCGTCCGTAGCTTCAAATAACAGAGATAGATAGTGTCAGTGGCTCTATTTTACAGCTCACAGCACAGCATATGATGCAGTTAGTCGGCTATGAAGGTACCTGCTGGTGCATTGCCCGCCGCTCTTGAGATTCTCCTGCGCGCGACTCACTCTCCAGAATGCGCAGCTGAAGCCATCCATATCCATATATCCATCCATCCATAATCAGATACAACGCGCCGTTCACGACAAGTAGAAAAAGAAAATCTGCTCACGACTTACGTATCGCTCGGCTTCCGAGATGTTGCCCTGCGCGCGCTCGACCAGCTCATCGCGGGCAGCTATGATCACAAAATACACATACATACGTCAGCACCCATCTCCATCAGAAACAGACAGCAGGGCAAAAGCTTGTGTGTTGTGTGTGTGGTGTTCGCACCTTTGTTTGGCGCGTTGGCGATGCCCCTGATGTCCTTGGCGGCATCGTCGCGGTAGAGCTCAAAGTCCTCGCGGTATTCCATGAACGTCTCGGTCATCCTGCCCTCCGTCGCGTGCGCGCTCTCTCTCTATGAATGTGACTGGTGGTGTGTATGTGATGCTGGTGTGACGGCGAGAGAGTGAGTGCGGTGGTGCGTGCAGCCTTCAAGCAAGTGAGATGGCCTCGCGGTTCAGCGGCGCGCGCGTGCGAGTGAATGCAGCGAGAAGATGGCTCACTCACTCAAGTGCTCCAGGCTCAGGCGCAATCGCGAATGGAAGAGTCAGCAGACGAGCAGACGAAAAAAAGAGGAAATGAATTGCGCTGGTTCAGACAGTTCGCGATTCAAAACAAGATGCAATGTCGGATTTTACAATGCCTGAACATTTTGATGGAGCTCGCAACCCTTTTTATTTAAGATATATAGCTCTTTGATTTGAAAAATACTGTAAATATGTATAATTGTGAAATCGACTAAGATTCTGTAAAATGAGGTAACGTTGGAGTACGCGATATGAGAGGTCGCTTAGTCGAGGAAAATGTAAACAAGAATGAGCTGATCACGCAAAAGGGACTTGGATGCAAAAATAATGGCAATTGGCACTTTCTCCTTCCGTGCGCACTTTTCCGACCCAACCTTGTATGCCAGATGCGCGACTCGTTTGCAGGACATGGTTGTTATTGCTTGGTCTTGGGAGAATGTATCCCATTTCCCCCTCTCACTACTGTTCAAATGGCCAACGTTGTCGCAGATTTGGTGCCGCTCTCTCATTCGCTCATTCTCTCTGAACCCGGAAAATCCACGCAATTTTTTGTGTATGGGCGCATCACTTCAGCAGGGACGCTTCTCTTCTCGGCGCTTCGCGATACTTTCTTTTCTTCCGGCTCGGCTCTGATGCGGAAACCCAAGTGCTGAAGTTATCACTCCAATGCAGCAGCGTTGTTGGACGAGTCAATAATGAAGCGAAGAGCTCTCTGGAAAACAAACCTGTGCGTGTTTGAATATGGACTGCACCAAGCACAATCAAGTAGAGAAAAAGAATATATACAATCGCAGCCTCACGCAAATCGCGGCATCACAACAGCAGCTTGTCGCCTTGCTCTCGATAAAAAAGAAACTCTCCCGAGGTCGCCCGCCGCACGCGTGTTGCTTTGATGGATCGACTGTGTGTGGCTCAAAAATTGAGTGTGTGCTTGGTTTTCGTCGGTGGCTGTTCCTCTTGTAAGAAGAGCATCCGCTTGGCTTCGTCCTCCACAATTTATGCAAACTTGGCGAGTATACTGGCGATGATCCCGACCACGAGCAGCACGACCACGACGTAGAGCGTGGCGATCTGGACCGAGTGTTTGCGCTGGAGACTCTTCAAGTGCCCGCCGGCTTCCACCGCGTCCTCACGAGTGTCGTCGACCTGTGTTGTGTAAATAAAAGAGCGCATAGTTAGTTCATGAACACCATAGCATACTAACAATGGACAACAGAGAGAGACGTACGTTTCGGCGCGCATTCTCCAACATGCCACGCTGCTGATCGAGTCTGGTCGTGATGTTTCCAGCTACAGACAAGTAAGTACATGAGCGTCAGTCGGGTCTTCAGAATATGGCAACAAGAGGCTTAGAGTGGCCAAGGGACTCAAATGTGAACCAGCGGGCTTCGTACCAACTTGGTTCGTTTCATCGATCACCACTTCCGCATCGTACAGCAGATCGTCATTTCTACAAAGAACAACAAACACACACAGTCACGCACTGGCAATAGGATAGAAACAATCGAGTATGTTCCTGTTCGTACCGATCGATTTGCTGCTGCGTCCGGATCAAGGCGTCCTTCTGCGACTATTAGCACACATACAGCATCAAACCACGGGTGAGCCCACCAAATAACACATCACAATTCACTGTACGCTTTACAGCAGAATGGATGGCTTACGACGTTGGCGTTGGCGTTCGCTGGCTTCTGGGCGGCTCGCTGTTGACTGCTGCCCACCAGCTTCTTGCGTTCCAGGTCCGCCTTCAACGTCGCCACCTGCTGCTTGAAATTCTTCATCTACACATGGCAAACGCACACAAGTAGAAACGTCAGGCGCCACGTCACTAAATAGAGCCACGCTCAGAAAGCTTCGTCGTCGTCGTCGTCTCTCTCTCTTACTTGTGTCTGCATGGCATTGCGCGCTTGGGTGTTCCCGCCTCGAGCCTCGACCTCCAGAATACGCAGCTATATAGTAGTACAACATACCCACAATAATCATTAGCATCACATACACGCACACACACACACACACACAGCAGCAGTCGAGTATGGAATGCATGGTCGTACCATGCGCTCGGCTTCCGAGATGTAACCCTGAGCGCTTTCGATGAGCTCATTGCGAGCAGCTTCACAGTAACACCATCAGAGAGAACAAAGAGAAGAACACGCACGTGAGACATTCAGTTCCAGGCCATTCGCCTATGCAGACAGACCGAGAGGACGGCGCGCACATGCAGACAGAAGAGATAGATAGATAATGCAGACGTACGCTGGCTGGAGGCGCTGGCGAGCGCCTTGATGTCGTTCGCCGCGTCGTCGCGGTAGCCCTCGAAGTCCTCGCGGTAGCCCATGAACGCGTCCGTCATCCTTGCTTCGTTTGTTGTTTGTGTCGTCCGTCGATGGTGAATATGAGTGAGAAAATCAAAAGTGGTGAAAATTGGGACAAGGCCAGTTGTTTGAGGGAGTTTATTTAACCTATAGCAATACCACATTTCGAAGGGATGTTAACCTACAACAAGACCATTGTTAGAAGGGATTTAAACCTACACAAGGCCGTAGTTAGAAGCGTATACTTGTATACTTCCCCCCCATAAACGATAAAAATAACAGTTTCTGCTGACCAGACTCATTCAACCCGACTTGCACATCCCCAAACGACAGAGGGAAGTACCCACCAGCAGATGTTAGACATTTGATAACATCAAATCTCCAAGCCAACCCGAGCCACAAGATCCCAGGTGGATATGTCCCTCCGCAGTTGCACAACCTGACATCACGTCAGATTGTGCAAAAATAAATTGACCAACCAATAATTGAAATAAATACCGAGCAATTATTTATTTTTTGCTGCCAAAATATTTTACTCATTATTTATTTCTTGCCTGTTCAACACCCATATTTTATTTATTGTATCGGTCCTAGTACTCCCCCCATTGAAAAGCTGGGGCGTCCACTCGTTTCAAACGCTTGGAGAGCCATTCGTTGGTTTTTCTTTCTGCTCGTTTTCATTTGGTTTTCACCGCTTGCAATACCAACCCTCTCCTCCCAGCCCCAAGTCTCCACCACCATGCTCGCTACCCCCCTCCAGCCGCTCGCCCCCTGTTCGCCAACCAACAGGTAGCTATGTTCTATTTCAAGTCATGCCGCAACACGTACGATGAAATCGTTCTCGGGCGATTTCGCTGCCGCTGTGGCGCAGTCAGGAAGCACGTGGCCCGCAATAAGTGCACGGACCTCATGCAGCATGTGCGCCGCGAACACCCCGGCTATCAGAACGAGATGATCGCAGCGACTACGGCTGAGGTTGGCTCTCTCGCTCATTACGTTCACCAGTCGTCCAAGAGCCTGTATGGTTGGATGGACTGGATATTGAAGAACAACCTCCCACTGTCTTTTTGTAAGAACAAGGACACGAGACGGTAAGCGTACTTTTATTGTTTCGAGTTGCGTTAATGTTTAGTAGCTAACGTTTCGTTAATCTATGGTATTTCTGTGCACAGCTACACAAGCTTGGACCCCAGCAGCGCCAAGACACTACGCAGCGCGATGGACGGTGCGACCCAAGCTGTTGAGGAAGCGATCGTGGCAGAATGCCCGACCACTTTGACTTAGTGATTGATGGGTGGAGCCATGCCTCGGAGCATTATGTGGTAGTGTTTACCTGCTATGGGGTTGGACCTGTGGCGAAATATCCACTCCTCTGCATGGCTCCACTCATCAACGAGCATGAAGAGGATCACTCTGCTCGCACTCACCTCGAGTTCTTGATGGCGGTGCTCGAGCGCGACTTCGGAAAGCAAATGGACCAATACCTCTTTCTCGTCGGAGACAACTGCTCCGTCAATCGCCGCCTAGCCACGCTGATGGATGTGCCGTTGATCGGGTGCGCCAGTCGTTGGCTCAACCGTGCTGTTCAAGAAGACATGCAGCAGTGCAGTTCCGACTTGGATGAAGTTCAAGCTTTGATGCTGAAATTGAAGACTTTGGTCCAGTTTGCGAAGCTCCAGTGAGTGGACTTTTATTATTTTATGTTTTGTCGTTAATCATTTCCTTATTGTTATTTTTTAGGTTCAAGACACCACTCAGACCAATTATTCGCCAAGACACTCGATGGAGCTCGGCCTTCTCGATGGCCAGCCGTTACCTCGAGTTCCAAGAGTTCCTGGATGCGGATGACGAAGATATTGCCGACTTGCTTCCATCGCTGGCGTGTAACCGACGCCTTCGAGCTCTGGTGACGGAGCTGAAAGATGTTGAATCAGTCTCGAAAGCGCTCCAAGGGCGCGATGTCAACCTCTTGGACGTGCGCGAGTGGTTCGATGGATTGACCGCAGTGAAGCCTTTGTACGCAAAGTATCTCGGTAAGCTCACGCAGTTATTTTTATGCTTTTGTTAAATGAGAAGTGCTAATATGTGGTGTTTGTGATGTGTCCACGAGCTGCCATTGTCCACAGCCCGGAGTTTCAGTCTGGCTGCGTCCGAGTGCTGAGTGGAAAGACAGCCCACTTGACCAGCAGAGAAAAGGCCAAGTCGCTGCCTTCTGCTATGGAGACACTGCCCGTCGTGCAACCCGAGAAAGAGACCGAACGCGAGTCGTTCGTGGAGCGCCTGCAGAATAGATGTCCTTTGGCGCGGGGAGAAGTAGTACGGGCTGCTGTAACGGGACTAGGCCAAGTCCCTTGTTCAGCTCACTGCAAAAGGAGACTGAACCGCGGCGAGGAAACGTTGGAGGGCGCTTGCGAGGTCGAAGGTAAAATGACAACTGAATTAAAATGCTGTTATGGTTCCTGTCGCTACTCCTAATGAACC
>JAASGK010001012.1:0-13199 GCA_023334195.1 Globisporangium emineosum
CAAGGAGAGTAAGACACCGTATTAGCAACCGCTGATGCGCTCTTAAACGCTTTTAATACCGATGTTACCGACTTGGTCTTATAAATATTTCCACCCAAAAAATGCGTTATTTTTTGTTGCTTCATCAATCTTTTGTGTTGGATGCTGAAATTAACACTCCCAGTTGAACACATGAACGAAAGCATTGTGTCAAAATTTCAGCCAATTTAATGGAGTTTTCAGCTCACACGGAGAGAAAATATGGTGGTCTTATATTTCCTGCCACCACTGTAGGACGTGCCAATTACGAGAAAAACTGGGATTTTTTTGCGCCAGAACAGAAAAAACAGCATTTTGGCTCGGCCAAGGTGGGTACAAAGTAACGTAACCGCTGTCGGAGAGGGTTATCCTCTGTGTTGTGCCGGTACCGGAACTGACAGTGAGAAAGTTGCAGTAACCTGTATCCTATTCAAAGTAACCTCCCTTGAATTGGTTCTCTGACGATTTCGCGTGTTTCTTTTGAACGAAAAGCTCAAAACCCAACGCTCACAACTCAAGAGCGAGAGAAGCAGAAGATGGCGAGCTGGATCCCGTGGAATGTGCTGCTATCGCTGCTGCCGGCGAGTGCCGCGGACCTAGTGAAAGAGGAGGAGCGCGAGCGCCGCCGCGAAGAGCTCAGTCGCTGGCTGCAGGAGCTCTCGCGCGTGGCCGTGCAGTGGTCGCTGCGCATCGGACAGGTACGTTGCTGACAATGTGCGCTGCTACATAGAACAACGCTCTCTTTGGCTTGCCCTGAAGCCCACCTGTTGCGTTTTCCGATATGTGTGTAGGTGTTCGTGGGCGTCTTGTTCCTGTTCGCCACAGCGACGATCCTGTACAGCTTGGTGTACTATCTGGTGATCCCGTCGCGGCTGCACGAGCAGGACATCTTCTTCGACTATGGCAACCACGCGGCGCTCACGAGAGACGGGCTCGACAAGCTCACACTGCCCAGCGCAAAGCTCAACTTGCTCGACCCCGTGCACCAGTGGAACCCATCGCCGCTCGTGAAGCTTCCCGTGCTGCCGCAGTCCGTGCTGGTGCCGGGCGTAAAGTACGACATCTTCGTTGAGCTGGCAGTGCCCGAGTCCCGCGCGAACGTCGACATCGGCATGTTCATGGTATCGACCACGCTCAAGTCGCTGGAGAACGAGCTCCTAGCGACCAGCACGCGGCCAGCGATCGTGCACGATTCGCACTCGCTCGTGCGATGGATCCGCGTCGGCGCACTGGCGCTCTCGCATGCGTTTGGCTTCACGGAGCCGTCGCAGCAGATCCACATCCTGGCGATCAATGGCATCACAGAGAGCAAGGTGCACCCGTTGACGTCCGTGTCGATTACGTTGAACCACCCAGAGGTGCAGATCTACTCGGCGAAGCTCACGATCATCGCGCAGCTCTCGGGCGTGCGCTACTTGATGTACCACTGGTCGGTGTCCACCGCTGTGCTGGTGATCCTCAACATTGTGTTCCTCGAAGCTATCGCGCTCGTGATCCTGTTTGCGTTCTACAACCTGCCAGTGGTCGCAGAGGAGGAGACGACGCGCGTGGGCATGGGGCTAATGGACCAGGGCCAGCTCTTTGAGCAGCACCGCAGCGGCGGCATCCCGCCGATCCACGTGGAACGCAAGATGAAAAGCGAGCCGATCGAGTCGTCGACGCTGATTGACGAAGCGGTCGCGAACGCAGAGCACCGCATCAAGGAAGAAAACGAAGAGATGCGACTGCGCTACGGCTCGACTATCTCTGGCGAGACGGAGGACTAGGTGGTGGCATGCTGTGCTCAGCCTAGAGACTGTCCAAGGGTGGATGAGCAGAGCCAAGGGCTCTTCCTATCGAGCGTTGTGCTGCGTTGTGTGATTTTCAGTCGTCTACAGAAATTTGTCGAGTGCGTGCACCGTGCGGTTGGCTCCTGCGGTAGCAGGTAGGTAGGTGACGCTGCCTTGATAATAAATCGTGCAAGCGTGAGTGAATGAGGTTCATGGCCCTCATTGAGATGGCGGGTGGCAGACGCCACTAGTCAATTGTTTTTGCTTTGACCAGGGAGTGCTTGTATCTGATTCCTTTCTGAATCTGAGCCTTGGAAAAATCTCGCTTGGGTTGTGTGTAAAATGAGGTTTCACTTGCTTTCACTATGTGACTTACCAACCCCTTTAAAATCACCACTTTTTGTGACTGACCAATTATCGGAGATACGAAGGATACTTGCAGAGGAAAGAAGATAAGAAGGATATCTTCTGAACTGCTGAGTGTGTGTCTGAGCAACACTCCACGAGTATGACCAATGCGAACATGCCAAGAACGTTCGTTGTGGCAATACTGGGCGTCAAAGAATGATGGTCGTGGTTACAACACACATCAGCATGGCAGCACTCGTCGCATCATGCGATTGATTGATTGCTCTTCTTCGTCGACTCGCTGGCAAGAGCCTCTCAAGCAGCAAGCTTTTGGTCATGTTGTGAGTGCTCAAAGCGATCCCCCATTATGCAATTTGCTACGCCCCGCACAAGCACAGCCACACAGGTCACCATCATGTCCGCAACCAGCCAGTCACCGTGGAAACAGCTCAGACCAACAGCTTCAACTACAACTACCACCACCGCCGCATCCTTTGAAAGTGCCGTCGCCACCTTCTCGGAAGTCGCATCACCCAAGACGATGCAGCAGATCATGGACGAGGAGCTCGCGCTCAAGCTCTACGAAGACGAGTGCAGAGCGCTCGAAAAACAGATGGCCCTCGCGGAAATCGCGGCTCAACAGGCTCAAGATGAAGAAAACGCCTATGGCTTCGATGGCGAACACGAACAACAAGAAGAAAGCGAAGATGAAGGCGACGACTATGACGATTACATGGATTCATACTCGGTCGGAGCCGGCAAGAGTGTGCAGATGATCGGTCAGTACGTGCCTCTGGTGAACTCGACCAAGGGCTTCAACTCGCTCCGCGAGAACATGCGTCGCCAGGATAAGGGCGACACGCGTAAGGGACCGGTGCGCAACGTGCTCGAGTCCGGAAAGTTCGCGAGCCGCGACAGCGCGTTCGACGAGCGCACGCGCATGGTGCTGCTCAAGCTCATGAACCGCGGCAAACTGGACGCCATCCACGAGCGCATCAACACGGGCAAAGAAGCCAACACGTACCGCGCGGTCGGCAGCGACGACGAGACCGGACGCGAGCTCCACTACGCGGTCAAGCTCTTCAAGACGTCACGCGGCGATTTCAACAAGTCGAACGAGTGTGACCCGAGCGGCCGCGTGTACAACGAGAACTTTATCAAGAAGACGCTGCGTCGGCAGCTCAAGGAGTGGACCGAGAAGGAGTACAAGAACCTGCTTCACGCCGCGAGCTGTGGCGTGCAGGCGCCAAAGCCGCTGCTCTTCAAGGACCACGTGCTCGTCATGCACTTTGTCGGTGAGGACGGCGCGCCGGCACTCAAGCTGCGCGACACCGTGCTCACGAAATCACAGCTCAACCTCGCGTATGTGGACGTGATGCGCTCAATGCGCACGCTCTACCAGAACGCGCAGCTGGTCCACTCGCGCCTGAGCGAGTCCAACGTCTTGTATCACGACGACCGGTGCTGGCTCATCGACTTTAGCGAAGCCACGGAGCGCGCGCACCCGGACCACGGCGCGCTGCTGGATCAGGACCTGGCGAAGATCCACAGCTTCTTCGAGAGCAGGGGCATGCGCCGCGTGTCCAAGGACTCGCTCGGGATGCTCTCGGCCGCCACAGCGCGCGACTTCGTGACGTCCGGGGACCCCGAGAGCTTCCTCAAGTACTACCCGACGCTGCAGGCTCTCTTGCTCGCGAAAGAGTAAAAGAGTACTACAGTAGTACTTTCGACAC
Organism: Globisporangium emineosum; assembly: GCA_023334195.1. NCBI lineage: Eukaryota > Oomycota > Peronosporomycetes > Pythiales > Pythiaceae > Globisporangium > Globisporangium emineosum. The sequence continues at coordinate 3,869 of JAASGK010001012.1, forward strand.
TTTTGACATTATAATACTATTACTGATACTCTACTAATTTCGCGGCAATATAAATTGTCCACCTTGTCCACCTTGAGGTGGACAGATCTGCATGTTGCCATCACTCTTCCTTGCACTACTAAACATATTGCCCACTTCAACCTGAAAACTGAACTTGTTAACACAATGGTATTATTGGCTGCTGGTGCAATCCAAGGGCAGCGTTGCAAACACGGATGATGCGAATGCAATACAAGAGCCAGTCACCCAGTCGCTTGACTGCAACAAGCAAGACGGTCGGTCGTTGCCGTTGACATATTTGACACTGATATGCAGAATAGACAAGCCATTGTTGAGATTCTCCTATATCCGTACAAATAGTAGACTACACATGAACCAAACCACTACGCTGGCACCTGCAGCCACGAAAGCGACTGGGCGCTTGGACGCTCTGGAGGGGTGACCCGTAATCGGCCGTCTAAGCGCGCTGCATCGACTGCCAGCAGGTGATATCATTGTTTGGATCACCTCGCGCAATTGAGGGTGTGTACTTGGGGAGATGTGCGTTGTGAGCCTGATAGTGGTGCGACCATGTATGCGTGCACATCCACCTGGTCCGCCAGTAAACGTGCTTGTGCATACAGCCTTCGCAGTTTCAAGTTCTTGAGGGTTACTGGGTCGCATCTGGCTCAGAAGCATCGCGCTAGCACCTACCAGGTACCACGTGGACCCGGAGGGCTTGGCTGCCGTAGGATCCCAGGGTCTGAGACCCATAGTATTTAATGACGGCGGCCTGGGTCTCTACTAAAAAGGTAAGCGCTTGTGCGTATTACGTACTATTATGTACTTACAGTACGATGAGTTGAAGTGTCCGTAGAAACCCTGCGCAACAGCCAAAGAGCAACTGCGCGTCGAAAGGAAAGAGAGAAAAGCAACGGGTTTGAGTTGCCAGCCAGAGGACACTCTGGCTCTGTCCTGTCTGTCTGGATGGATGCATCCGTCTACTTCAAGTATTCTACTATGTACTAGTCGACTCCACCCCTTCCATTCGTTCCTCTACTCATTATCTAATTTGGCTTCAATTGCTCAACCATCCGTCCGTCACACCCGCCATGCTGAGCACGCTCGCATCCGACCATCGCCGCCTTTCGTCGCCCATCGTGACGCTCGAAATGGGATCGAGCAGCCCCGCGATGTCGTCGCTGCCATCTTCGCATTCGCTGCCGCACGCCCACTCACCCATGCGCACGCTGACCATGTTCTCGCGCGTCTCCGGCCACTCGCTGCTGCTCCCGGGCAAACGCCGCAGGTGGCTCTCGGACTTGCACGTGTTCATGGGGCTGCTCATGTCGGTGGTCGGCGCCGGGATGCTCTCGGTGCCGTACACATTCGTGATCATCCCGACTTCGCAGGCCGTCGCTGGGATCGTCGTCGTTGGGATCTCCATGGGGTGCACCGCGACTGCGCTGCTGCACGCACATGTCCAAGTCGCGAGCAAAGAAGAGCAGCTGCGCTACGTCGGCACAGGCAGACGGTTCGCATCGTTCCAGGCGATCTCACGGAAAGCTGGCGGAGAGATCTTTGCGCTTGTCGTGTCAGTCACGACGGCACTCGGCATCTTTGGCGGGTGCGTTGGCGGCATCCGCATCGTGCGCGACTTGACGCCGCACATCGCTGGTCTCCTACTGGGCTCATCGTCCATTTCCACCAGTGAAGAACACCAAACAGCAGAAGCGCTGCTACTCTGGGGCTCGTTCGTCGTCGTCGTACTTCCGCTATGTCTGCTCAAGGACCTCTCGGCGCTGAAGATCACCAACTACCTGGGTTTCGTGTTTTCGATCTACCTCGTGGTCGCCGTTGGCTACCGCTCGCTCCAAACATTGTCGAACAATGCCGTTAAGTCCGAGAGTGGTCCTGTTGATGCCTCCAATCTCATTCACTTGAGCCTCAACACTAGTTTGCACGAAGATGCCTCCACAGTGATGCCGTTTGACAACGGGTCTGGAGCAGATGTCGGTGCCATGGCCGCCGCTATCAACTCTTTAGCTGAGGTAGAGCTGGATCCTGCACCAAGAGGAGCTCCGTTTCTGCTGTTCGCGCAATCCGTCTCGATCTACAACTTCGCGTTCATGATGCACCTGAACCTGCTGCCGCTCTTTGTGCAGCTTCGCGGCTCGTTCGATCGGCCGGTGCGTGAAACGCGCAATCGCATGGCCATGGGCATCGCCACCGTGTCGGGCTTCTGCATCGCGCTCTACCTGGCGCTTGGAGTATGCGGCGCCAAGCTCTACGGAACCTCGATCAACGGCAACATGCTGCTAAACCTCGCGGCGGATCCGGGGATGCAAATCCCGCTCGTCGCACTCTACGTCATCGTGATCGTCACATTCCCTCTGCTCTTCCACCCGATGCGACGCATTCTCGAAGAGCTGCTTGTTAAGGGGTCAACGCCAATCTGCTTCCTCCAGCGCTTTGTACTGACGGTCGTCCTGTTGGGAGCTGCGCTGCTGATCGCCATGCAGGTGCCAGGGATCGAGGTCGTCTTCTCGCTCCTCGGTGCCACGACGTGCATGCTCATCTGTTTTGTCTTCCCCGTGGTCATCTTCACGCGCGTGTACCCGTGGCCCCAGCGCGCACTGACAAAGCTGTGCACGTGTGTGCTCTGGCTCATCGTTGCGATCGAGGTCGTGATCGGCATTGTAGCCGTTTATTCGATCTTCGAGCGGACACAGTAGTCTAAAGGGATGCAGTCATATCGCTGTACTTCAGTGATATATGTGTGTGAGTGTACTGCGATCGAAAGAGCTCTAGAGGTTGATGCATTGATTGCATGGGTGAAGTAGTGTGGTGTCGTGTTCAAGTCTGCGTTATCAAAGTCAAATGCCATTGTTGTGGGAACCCAACAACGGAGCAACAACACGACGTATTGGTCGTTCGCGAGCAAGCGCACGAGTCTCTGCAGCGTCGGGCAGTGTACACAGTAGTAGTAGCTTGTAGAAGCTCTCAGGGTTCAAGGTCGCCCACGAACCGAGCGAGTCCGCCAGCACGCGGTACGGATGCCCTTGCTCTCAAGGAAGCTGTGGCTGTTGATCCTGGGTCCTGGCGCAGCAGCGTGGTCCAGGTCTGAATAGGCTTCACGTTGAAGCTGTTCACTGTTTCTGATTTGATCTGTGACAGGGTCTGGGTTCTTTGAGCTTTTCAACCCATTGCCGCGTGGTGTTCGTTCATCCACACTGCGGTTGCTTGGAAGGTTCTGACTGCTTCTTTCTGATTGAAGGAGTGTATGTCACTACGTCAACATGTGTGAGTGAAGGTCTCTCCCTCATTGTCAATCAAACAAAGAGCCTCAGATTTGCTTTTGCCTCATCGAGCGCAAGTAAAAGACAAGCTCAAGGCCGCACAAGGCAGCACGAACAGCAACCGCATCGACACACGAAGCAGCACAAGACCAATGGCGACGAGCACCAGTCCGTGGAACACCTTTGCGCCAGTCGCAGCTCCCGCCCCCTCCCAACCAAGCGAAGCCCAGGCCAACAACAAGACCATGCAGGACATCATGGACGAAGCGCTGGCGCTCAAGCTCTACGAAGAAGAGTGTCGCGCGCTCGAGCGCGAGATCAACGCGTCGCACTACAGCAACAACGTGTTTGCGCACATGCAGGCGCAGGACCTGAGGGATCGCGATACGCAGCTGCTCGGAGCCCACAGCTTTGCGGATTTTGAGGACTATGAAGAGTATTACGAGGAGGTGGACGGCGAGAAGCCGCTTCATCGTAGTGATGACACCGATGCTCGCCCGCTGCAGGTCCCAGCATCTGTAGCGCCCGCAGCTCTAAAACCAGCAATCGTGTCATCCTCAACGAAACCATCTACAACGTTCAAACCGTTCCCCGGAATGAAGAAGCAGCAGTACGATCGATCGCTGCAGGTGGACGACGCCGGCAAAGGATACAACTCGATTCGAGAGTCGATGCGCAAGCAGCAGAAGAACGAGAAGAACGGTTTGTCCGGCCGCGTCGAGGCTGAGAAGCACGCGACGCGCGACGGCGTGCTCGACGAGCGCACCGAGCGAATCCTGCAGAAGATGATCAATCGCGCCGAGCTCGATGAAGTGCACGGTTGCGTGCAGTCTGGGAAAGAGGCCCACGTCTACTTTGCGATCGGTACCGACGAAGAGACGATGCGCGAGCGCCAGTTTGCCGTCAAGGTGTTCAAGACGACGCTGAACGAGTTCAGCAATCGCCATGAGTACGTGACCGGAGATCGTCGGTTTGACCTGCATTTTGTCAAGAAGAGCATGCGCCGCCAGCTGCAAACGTGGACTGAGAAGGAATACCGCAACCTGTGCCGCGCCGTAAAGCACATCCGCGCACCTCGACCGTTCCTGTTTAAAGAGCATGTGCTTGTCATGGACTTCATCGGTGAGAACGGATACCCAGCACCGACGCTCAAGGACGCCGAGCTCACAGATGCGCAGCTTGGACACGCATACGCAGATACCCTGCAGGCAGTGCGCACTTTGTACCAGGAGGCACACCTGGTGCACGCGGATCTGAGCGAGTACAACATCCTCTTCCACAAGCAAAAGTGCTGGATCATCGACTTTGGCCAGGCGACGGACAGGACGCACCCAGAGTTCAACGAGTACCTCAAGCGTGATCTCCAGAACGTGCACCGCTTCTTTGAGAAGGCGGGTTTGCCGGAAGCTACCGAGGAAGTCATGGGCTTGCTCACACTTGACGCGGCATTGGATTTCGTTACCTCCAAGACGCCCGAGGCGGTCGTTGGAGCCTTTCCACCGCTGAAAGAGCTCCTGCACAAGAAGAAGACTCAGCAGTAAGGCATAAGAGAAAGAGACACGAACAGTACGACCACTGCCACGGCTCTGTCTGATACCATATATCTAGGCATTTTTCTTGAATAACAAGGCAATCAAACACAATGAGACCATTCGTGTTGGTTGGTGTTGACAACTTTGCGTCTTACATACATACCGGTAAGGTGTTCATATTCACACTCACAGCGTGACAGTGTCTTTCTTCTTCATCTTGGAGAGCAGGTTGTGCACGTCCTTCATCCGGGGCTTCTTGGGCGTGTTCTCGACAATGTACTCGAGGATCTTCTTGCGCTTCGCCTCAGCCTTGCGCAAAATGTTGACGGTCGCGAGCACGTCGGCGCCGAGCGCGTTGCGGACTTCCGGGTACCCGTTGTAAATCCCGTCGCTGATCTCGTGGTTGTGCCACGACGACTGGTTCGTCACGTGCACGCGCCAGATCCCCTGCGGGTCTCTCTTCACACACGCGTTGATCTACAAAGAAAATGAGAGAGTCCCAAGTTAGTCCATACAAACGCCAGTACAATAAGCGATCCAAAGCCTTGCATACCTGCGCGGGGCACTCTATTGCGCGGTGGTGGTGGTTGGGGCGAACGCCCGTGCTTCTCGGCCGGGGCTTGCCGCCGTGCGTGCACGTGATCGTCTTCACGTAGTGGACAAACTGCTCGGGGATGAGCTGGTGGATCTGCGGAGCCCCTTTCTTCTTGTTCACCAAGTTATTTCGGCGAGACGACGGCGTCGCCGAGCGTACGCTGTAGAGCTACACAGAGAAGACAGAGCTATCGTCAGCATTCTCAAGACTCCTATTTAAAATCCTGTACGCAATAGCACTCCATACCTGGAAGGTTTTCTGCCCATAGTCCTGTAAGTACGCGTGGAAGTGCTCCCACGTGTCGAACACCTGGTGCTCCATAGCGGGTACCGGTACAAGCACATTGAGACGCACGACAACCGGCGCTTTCCCTTTCGTGCTTGCCGCTGATGTGTTGGTTGTCACGCCACTCGGAGCGGTCGTGCTGTCGCGCTCTTCAGCTTCTGGATCGTAATCTTCATCACCGGGATCATCTTGCGTACTGTCTGCTGTTTGTTCTTCCCCCTCAGCGACTTCCACCGCCACAGCTGCGGCGAGCAAGCCCGCCCCAACGCTATTCCCAACCGCTAAAATCACGTCACAGCCGTTGTTGCTGTTGTTTGCTGTGTGTGACGGCGGGATCGTCGCCGTCACACCTGCGTCTGCTGCGCTCCCTTGGTTGCCATGCCGAGCGTACGCGGTGTACGCCTGCCGAGTGGGGGCGGCGCTGCTTGGGAACGCACCAACGGGGGCGACAGCACTGAGCGCTTCGCCGTCCGCTTGAACCTCACGCGCTGCCGCCATTTTTGTTTTCGCGCAAGTGATGTCGACTTGACGTGGTGCTAAAATGACGAATCCAGGTGCCTCAGCATAAAACCTTTCTAAAATAGTAATTAGATACATTTTTCTACTTTGACTTACAAAACATGAATCCAAATTGATTCTGTAAATCCTTTATACTTCAATAATAACATCAAATATTCGTTATGAATGGTTCTCAGGAAGGTGCGTACTTTAGACGCTCTCCGTCGTGACTTAAATTCCACTTCGGATATAAATGTGTTTACAAGCAAACATATTTCCACGCTACGAGTATTTAAAAATTACCACAGACTTTGTACATTTTGGCTCCTCCGTTTCTTCGTCCAACTACATCAGCTTGCGAGTGCGCACAATAAACTCTTCCTGCGTGACGACGCCGAAGTCGAGCGCAATCTTGAGGTTCTCCAGCGCCATGCGCTGCTTCTCGAACTTCTTCATGTCCACTTGGATCGCGCCGAGCTGCTGCTGGTGTTGCTGGTTTTGCTGCTGCAGCGCTGACTCTGACGTTGAGCCCGAGACGTGTCGCCCTCGCGCGCGCTCTTTCACGTGACCTTTACGACTGTGGTGGCGGTGATGGCGTTGACCATCACGCGCCGTCTCGCGGCGGCTCCTCTGCTCTTGTCGTTGCACTGTCGCTGGCGTCGCCGCGCGCTCGCCGGCCTTGTTGTCAGAGGAAGAGGACGACTCGCTGGAGTCGGAGTTGCGCGCAGGCTTAGGCGACGGCGGGCCGTGGTGGCGCGTGCACTATCCTCGTGAACACCGAACTTGGGACGAATTGCTGCTGCATCATGGTGCTCAATTTCTCTGTGTCTATGCCCCCCAAGCTGCCAATGCTGCAGCTCAGCACGCCCTTGCGAACTTCCCCACTCAAGAATAGGAGATTCTGGGTGTCTGAAGGAACTGACCGCAAGGATGAGCCAGTCGCTGGCTGTGTCAACTGTCCCACTGTCCCCACTGTCTGTGCCAGCAGCATTTCATATCCATGGAGTGAACGCCATGGCCATAACAGAGAGCATAATGCAACACGATTGTAATGCAATGCGCTCGCTATTCACATTAGCATCAAGAGAACCGCAATGCGGCCGTCTTACTGCGAGTACTTGAAAAGCGCCACCGACTTCTTCTTGTTGTTGCTGCCATCTTCTTCCTCGTCACCTGTTGAGACCACGCTGCTGTTCTCAATGAGCTCCCGGCCATTTGCGACAAACTCATCCTGCGTGAGGAGGCCGTAGTCGAGCGCGAGCTTGAGGTTCTCCATCGCGAGCCTTGCGTTCTCCAGCACTGCGTGCTGTTTCTGGAGCTTTTTGATGTCAAGCTCCACGAGCGCCACCTGATGCCCCAGTGTCGCGAACAGCGAAGATACTGAACTGCCAGGTGGTGAAGCGTGCTTGCTTTCTCGCTCATGGTGGTGATTGTCATTGCAATCGAGGTGGTGGTGGCGGTGACGTGAAGCTTGTCGCGCGTCGGCTTCTTCGCCTGACGACGTGGGGGAGTGGGAGGAGTCAGAGCGCGTATGTTCACCGTCATTGTCGTCGTCATCGCCAGTGGGCCGCGTGGCGCTTGCTACTGGTGCTTGCCTTCTTGGTTTCGCGCGTTGCGACCTTCATGCGCGAGTAGGCTGCCACCACGTGCATGTTCGTTGATTGAGTGCTGCTGTTTGTTTCTGGCCATACCCAGAACGGAGGGACCTTTCTCTGATGGAGCAGTCTCACAGTCGAGCCCAGCTCGCTTGTTGCGCATGCCAAATCCAAAATTTCCGTTTATTCCGCTCAACTTTTGCGAAGCTGACCGATCGACTGCCAGTGTCGACCTACTGCAGGGTTCGACTCTGGAGCGATCACTGAATGCTCTTTGCCACTTCACTTACTTGGGACTCTTCAACTTGGTTCGCGACCCACCCATTTGCTCAGCGCACTTGGGAGTGAGACTGTCTGGGCCTGCGCCAGTGTTGCGAGATCCGTTGGATGTCGCGCCACGACTACTGATATAGAAACCTCTCCTCTTGGGTCGCTGCGACCGACTAGTAGAACTTGCCATCGTCGCGATTCCACAGACACCCAAAGAAGACTGCCGCTAGATCCACAGGATGCAAATGCCAAGCGTAACAAAAGTGTCGGGCGCAACGAAAGCCAAAGCCGCACCTGCGGTGAGGATGAGCGTTGCACTGAGTCTTGTCCATTCGCAATTATATTGTGGGATTCTTGCTTTGAACTATACGCAATTTCTCTCACTCTCTCTCTCTCTCTCTCTCTCTCTCTCGTCACCTCCCTCTATCCATAATGATACAGTCAGTCAGCCAGCGCTCATTCCATCCCTCCTTACTTTGGCGTGAGCATCATGTCGTACTTTGGCACGCGCGGCGATCCTGCGACTCCGCCCGCCTCGACGTGCGCGTCGCTCTTGAGGTCCGTCTGGACCTGCTTGCCGTCGTAGTAGTACTTCATGGCGAGCAGCGCGAACCCGCCGAGCAGCTCGAGCGAGCACGGGATGTAGATCGGCCAGAGCGCCTCGCCGAAGCCGTAGATGAGGATCAAGACGAGCCCGATGACGTAGAGCAGCTGGAAGTTGCGGCTGATGTCGCGCGCGCTCTTGGTCGTGTACACCTTGTAGATCTGTGGCACGAGCGACGCCGAGATCACGAACGAGCCCATGAGCCCCAGCCACTTGTAGAATTCGCCCATTGTCGTGTGTCTTGTGTCGGGTGGTCGCGGCGGTGGCTCTGAATGTGAAATGGCTTGGCAAACGCCACCTTCTCAAGAGCTCTTCAGGGTCCAATCGACACCCCAATGCAGCAACTATCCTTCGCTTCTGCTAATGGGAAGAGACTGGTGAAATGAGACCCCTCATTCAGCAACTATAAATGTCTCAAGTAGAGGGTGTCGTTGATGAGTGTGAGTGATCCACATGGCTCAGCGAATCAAATTGGTACCAACCAGTCACAACAACTTGATACCGAAATGTTCTGTCTGCTCTACCGGTCAACGTACTGAGTCGAGCGCTCCCAGAGCTCGCGCGCGAGGGCGGGGTCCTTGCTCTGCTCAGACGTGTGGAAGAGATGATCGATGGAGAAGTACGAGCCGCTGTCCCACGGCAGGTCGCGGTCGCTCGCGAGCCGCGCGAGGAAA
>JAASGK010001013.1:0-13192 GCA_023334195.1 Globisporangium emineosum
CTCTTTATTAGCGTTTATTTGAACCCTCATTTGTGACTGAATACGCAGTAGTTTTTGAGCAATTGAAAAAAATCTGCGATTTCTAAACTTTTGGCGGGCACTTTATAACACGAGTCATTTTGTTTTGGGGCACATTGTTTTTTGGGTTTCGTCTTCCACCTGTTTTGCCCAAAATGAAAATTTTGGTTGTCATTTTGGGCATTTTGAGCACGAATCTTCACGAGGATGTGACGTCACCATCCGGTTTTAAGAGACCGCTGTTGACGACAAATCCTTCCCGATCCTGCAACACAATCCTGATATTTAGACATTACACCTTATGTTTGAATTTTGTCGCAGAAGAAAAACTCATACTATTTTCCATATTACATTCCAATGTTTCACTCGCATCATGCTTGGGTTTTACAAATATCAATAAAAACCAAACACGCCAAAATGTCCAGTTACGGTACGCTCCCCGACCCATCACCCAACAGCAGCAGGTTTTCTTCTTGGTACTTAAGTATCAGCCAAGTGCCGACAGCAAATCACTTGTCCCAACACCAAAGACAAGCAAGAGAGAAAAGCAAAAACAAAACCACCGCCAGAAGCCCGCGAGAAGCATGATGGCGCACGACATGCACGTCTTCCCCACGCGCAGGCGCCGGCGCAGCAGCAGCTCCAGCGGCGGCGCGCGCATCGGCGGCGTATCCGCGGCCTTCGTGGCAGTCTGCTGCTCGACGCTCATGCTGCAGGTGCTCACGACCACGGCGCCGGCTCCTGCGACGATGAAACCGGCAGCAGCTACGATCTCGACGAGTCTAGAGACGCACGCGTCCGATCTCATTGATGCGCTGCTTGCGCGCGTGAGAAGCTCCATGCGCGTGTCATTGAGTGCCAGCGAGAAGAGCGATAACGCCGGCGGTGACGCGGTGGGCATACGAATGGACGACATGCGCGTCTCGAACGTGTCCGTCCACCGCGTGCGGTACGTCGCCAACGACGACGAGAACGAAAATGAGCAGGAAGAGAGCGAGAAAGAGACGACTGGTGATAGTGATAGCGGGTGGAATGGCTCGGAGGCGCAAGCGCGGCAGAATGATGAAGCCACCGAGTCGTTTATGGGCCGATGGACCCGCAAAGTGGGCTTGCTCACCAGCAACAAGAACGACCGCAAGCGCGCCGAGGTCACGAGCGTCGTCGTGACGTGGGACGACCACTTCCATACCGCCCCAGATCCGGAAGAGAGCGAAGAGCACGCGAATGACACCAAGAAGAAGACACGTGGGGAGAAGAAGAATGACCGCATCGTCACGTACGAGTTGCAACACTGGGTCAATGGCTGGGGGCTCGACACGCTCTGGCACCCGTCAAACCGCAAGCTGACGGTCTCGGATCCGTTCGTCGTGCTCTCGAACCTGCCGCAGGAGCACGAGATCGCATTCCGCGTGCGCATGAAGGTGAAAAAGACCACGGGCTTGCTCTCGGGACTCTTTGCGACCGAGACTGACGGGCCTTGGAGCGCCACGGCGCTGCTCTCGCCGTCCCGCGACGACGCGCTGGAGGCGATTTTCGTGTTTCTCGCGTCGAACAAGGCATTCTTCCTGGTGCTGCTCATGTGCATCGGCTCGGGCAGCTTGATCGTGTTCAAGCTGTTGGTGAGCCACTACTGGCTTCGCTATGGAAAGCGCAACAGCAGTAAGAGCAACCTCAACAGCGCGTTGGCGACGATGAGTGATCTTGACGACCTCCATCCACCAAGGAATAGCAGCAATTCAACAAGGCGCGCCAGCAGTGGCGCTCGAGGCGCCGCGGCCTCGGGCGGCGAGCTCGAGCAGGAGATCAAGGACCTGCGCCAGGAGCTCGCGGACTCGGAGGCGGAAGTGCGCAGGCTCATGCTCTACCGCGGCTACGGCGTGGAGCGCTTGGCGACGCAGGAGCTCACGCTCGTCGAGCAGGAGCTGCGCGTGACGCTCCAGGGCATCCAGAAGCTCCAGAAGCAGCGCAGCCGCACGAACAGCATGGAGGAGGACACGGAAGAGGACGAAAGCAACAGCGAGGCGTCTTCTGTGGGCGATCACCACCACGAGCAGCAGCGGAGGAAGAGCATCAGCAGCGGCGGCGGCAATGCTCATGCTCGCCGCCGTCGCCTCGGCGCCGTGTTTGAAGACGACGACGATAGCGCGGCGTACTGAGGGTCTGGAGGAAAGGTGACTGGGGGTGGCATTTATTACTACTTTATAGTTGATTTATGAGGAGGGCGAGTCGGAGCTTTGGGTTTGTAGCTTAGCAAGAGAGAAATAGACGAGAGCGGACTCGCGTGGAGGGAGGTGAAGGAGAGCGAGAGAATGGAGACGTAAGTTATTAGGGTTTACTATTATATTGAGCTCCTGGACACACTTGAATTGATTGTGTATGGTGATTGTGTAGCCATTCGTGGCTCCATGGTCTGCCTGATCCCTTCACGCGGTCGCAATGTGGCGATGGCGAGGCTTTGAGCGTGCGACAAACAGACAAACGACCAAACAAGCGAAGACGAGCCTTGTCACTACTAGCCTGTCTGTCGAGAAGAACGTTCTCACGCATTTGACAACGCCGGCGTCATCAACACTCGCAAACGCCCCCATGTGGAATCCAAGACATGGCAGCAACCGAGTGGTGGGGTGCACCCGACACACGTCGGCGCGGTGCATTTCCGATCGGAGTTCTCCACCACGTGGCTGACCCCCAACTCCGGGTTTCTTTGCGTCGTGCCTCTTGTCGGGACTGATGCTTGAGATGCCAGCACAATATAATTCATGAACGAACATTGCTGTTGGTATAACTCCGTGGAAAGTTTGTCAGTCGCATGGATCCAGTTTTCAAGGCGGGTAGAACATTCGAATGGCACACGAACTTGGCAACTTGGGTTGCCAACCAAAAGGATCCCCTGATGAGGGGTGGTTGAGGTTCCTCAAGTGTGTGTGCGATGTCAGGATCGAGTGCACCCCAGCTTATTGGCATTGTTGTGACTGGGAACGCCCCAATGACCACAGGCCACTCGGCAGCGAGTCAGATGAGAAAATGGAAGTGTTGATGCTTGCGCACAGCCTCGAACTGGCTCACATACTTGACACCTTCTCACCCAAGCTCAAAGAGCACGGGCTTCTCGTGTCGCTTTGCGCGGCCTGCAGGTGGGCGTGGCGATTCGAGTCGGAAAGGGGCACGATGGCCTTTTGTCGTGTTTGCTTTCGACGGCAGTAGTTTATCTGATATGGCACGAATAACTTAAAACATTATTAGAGCACTTGCTGTCGTTATGTGCGACGCGACTTCAAATCAGTCGACGCCCCGAGCGTTCATTTTCAAAAGTCTGACGTTGCAAGCCTCAACAGTCGAATAAAATGTACTAGTATCCGCTCATCAATCTGTCCAAACCAAAATCATAATAGGATATGACGTCAGTCTCTCCATTATCAATAATGGCTTGTTGTTCCATCGGCATCCCCCATTCTCTTTTCGATAAAGAAGAAAGAGTTCTTCGCGTTTTGTATGTGAAAAAAATAGTTTCCACCTTTGGTCCATGAATTTTTTAGACTCAAACTATACTCAAACTCAAACTATATACTCAGAATCAGACGAAACTCGAACTAAAGAATGAACGAGCGACGAAGCATGGCGAGAAAGACGGTATCGCAGCGGCGGCGCTAGACTGGAGCATCACATTTTCTTCATTCCCGGAGTAGCCCGCGATAGACCAATTCATGCTGCCATTGATCAAGATGGTCCTGCCCACCACACAAAAATTGAAACGTGAAGAAGAGACAAGAAGCACACATACATTATGTGCATCAGGTTGGTGCGGGAGCGCACACGACGAACCGGAATGCTTCGTCGCTCGTTCATTCTTTAGTTCGAGTTTCGTCTGATTCTGATTCTGAGTACATAGTTTGAGTCTAAAAAATTGCGTCACTAGCTCCTGCTAATCCCCTCACAGAATTCCATTCGCATTTCTTTCAAACTTGCATGGACTTGTACCTCGCTCAGGTGATCGCGTGCCACATCGCCTGCGTTTCCTGCAAATGAGTTGCACTACTGGCACTAATGCTGCCATTTTGTAACTGACGTGTAAAGATCAAAATCTCAGATCTTGGAATCAAATCAATCCTGGAACGTTGAGAGGGTACGTCAGCACTAGTTCTATTTATAGAAGAAGGAAAATAGAAAGAAAAATCGAGAACGAGTTTGTGCTTGGGTTTTGCTTGGAGCCGTTATTGATTGATGGACCAAATTTATTTACGGACTCACAGTACGGCTTTCATCGACAAACCTCCAACGTTTGCAAGTTTTGTGTGCTAAAATACTTCAAAGATCCTTATCTTGTTGAGATTCTTGTGACTTACGCTTCAACTTTGGAAATGCTGTTGCACATCGACCACGGAGGCATGTGGACAAAAATGGATGGCGTGCAGATCCCTCGAATCCCGCCGAGCTCTGCCGCGGACCGGTATGAACCATGCTCGTGTTGGCTGGGCAGGAAGCGCACACAGATGCAGCTGCTCTTTCCAGTGATCAGCCAAGCTGTGGCAAGGCGCGCATTCTGCGAAATGAGTGGGGTTCCCTTTTTCTGTTTGTGCGGCCGTCGACTTTCTTATCGGACTTACAGTACTTCTGTTATCAACACCCGCAAAATAATATCCGACCAGCCTGTGTGCCTTCCAGTCCAACGGCCATATTCCAACTCCGGTTTTGCTGAATTATCAGCGAGCCTTTGCTGTTGAAACGGCTCCTAACTTCATGTATAACCCGTTCATTTCGCGACCCAACCATCTGCAAGATTATTGGATATTCACCCTGTTATTCCTCAAACAACTGGCTGAAAAAGTTTTGTTTCAGATTTTCACGGTAATTTTTTAATTCATGGATGGCAAATTGGATTTCCACCAAACATATCCTGGATAGCATTTGCATTGCGAAATTTGCACAAACAAGAAAATCCTCTGAAACAAAACCCAGACAAGCTGGATATAAGCATTTTGCATGAACGTTTCCTCATATTGGATGTGACTCTGCTCAGTATAAAGCAGCAAAGAAAAGGGAGATCGTGTAAAGGCGACTTTACTGTTGTTTGACATCCACGCATGAATGGATACATACATCCAGACATTATTTTTATACTTTGCCATGCAAAAAATCTGCTCCACATTCTGAGCCCAAAAGCTGCACGCGTATTGGTGAGTCAGTCCGCCGCATAGATATCCCCTTCCATATGGGGGCCATCACCACAGCGAGAGCGAAGAAGAAATGCACATGAGCGAGAGCGAGAGAGAGAGCTGCTGATTTGATGCATCATTGCGTGATTTTGTCATTTTTCTCAACTGGACGCTTGACGAGAGTTGCACGTTGACGTGCCTTCCGAACTTATTTTTTAGAACTAGCCCACATTATGCGAATTATAAAGGGGTTTGATTTCGGAAAACATATTGGTTCATGTATGGGGAGATGCCTATTCCGTACTATAGCAAACATGTAGGGGTTTACGATTGAACAAAACGCACGCATAAACAAAAGGACAACCAGTCCCGTGTTTTCGTTCCTGTGCTCGTTCACTTGGCTTGACTATCGACTGAGTTTACACTGGCTCATAGGGACAGACTTTTTGCTTCTCTATGAGCATCAAAGTCCGACAAACTGCATAAATTCGTGTTCTTGAAGTTGGAGAAATTGGGCTTCATCGAAGCACCAGTGTGCAGATGTGTCCGCAACAAACAAACAACAATATTTTTACGATTTCTGAGTTTGTTGGAGGTTGTGAAGCCACGCAAAACGTTCGAGAAGGAGCAACAACAAAGCAAACACAAGCACAAACGCACGATCAAATCAAAGCGCCAACGTTGCTGCCTCAGGAGTTTGTCACCATTCTGTGTGTGCACTGTTTTCTCATTTTATTTTCAACGTCGCGATATTTGTTGTGGAAAAGAAGACGATTACATGTGTGAGAGCAGCAAACGAGGCGGCGTATTGTACAGTCGAGTCGGCTTTCAAGTTGCCGTCAGTTTAAAAGTAATTTACTTTGCCTGTCTGCAAATTTTGTTCCGCCCCATTCGTGTCTTCTGGAAACAGCAAGGCTGTGCGCCAGTCATTTTTTGTTTGATAATGGGACGTGTTAAGAAAATAGATTGAGACTATTGTCTCAAGCTTGGATGTTTGATTGTTTTTCCGATGCATTCTTGATAAGTTGGGCATCTAATTTCTGTTTTTACAAAAGCGAAAAAAAGCTGATGTTAGTAAGTGTAAAATGGATATTCTTTTCGCTGGTCATAGTTTTTGGCACAGAGACAGCAGAGTGCGACTCAAACTCCGGATGCTGTGTGCAAAATCCACTTTCTTTCCCCTTTTTGATCTGCACTGTGCTGGACCGTAAATTCAAACTGTTGGGCGACTGACCTGACTGGTAATCTTTTTCCGACTCTATTTGAGGCAAAGTTCAAAAAGTCTCCTTTTTTCGCTTTTTTGTGCCTGCTCTCTATTTTCGTCAACAGCTTCAAAATGCTGAAACAAAAAACAAAAACAGAAGAAGTCTTGCGACAGTACCCAACCCTCGCAAACCACCATCATCATCGCAGGATCGATCACACAAAGTCGCTGCTGTTGTTTTCATAGAAATAAACCGGAACTTGCAAAACCTATGCTCACGCGGGTCGCCGGGTCTGCGAACCCGTTTGGCTTTCCAATAGGTTAACTTTTCAAAGTCAATTTTATTCTAAAGCAGCAACTCAGGTTCGGGTGGGATAGAACTACAAACCCGCCAACCCATCTGCTTTTTAAAATAGCGTTTTGCCAATTTTTAAAAAAATAAATTGGCAAAATGCTGTGTCTGTGCAAGGTTGATTTGTGCAGAGTCAGGGCTGCTGGTTCAGGCTCGTTGGCACGCAAGTCTGCTGCGGTTGATGTTGCCGTTGTTGGTTTTTAGTGCAAGCTGTTGCTTGTTGGGCTTGTCTTGCTTGCACGCAAGTTGCCTCGCTCACTTGCGCGCTTTTCGACGCGACGACAGCTGACGTCCCCTCCTGCCGACATAAATAGGTTGACCCACCACACTTTCCACGTGGATGCAGCGACAGATGCACGTACGTTCGCTCATGGCAGTGAGACTGCCCTGCCGACTGGCCCATCTGGCTGGCGACACGCTCTCACTCTCATTCTCACATTTGATCACTTGTGCGCAAGACGACAACAGCAGCAGCAAGTGTGCCCAGGATTGCCCTACGCACACAACAACACACAAGCAAGCAACTGCACAATAGCAACAAGCGTCAAGCCCCACGAAAAAAAGAAGAAAAGCGCAGAAATCGAAGCCCGTCGCTCGATCCCTACCGTTCTTCCGTCCTTCCTTCCGCCAGCGCACTGGCGAATCCCGAACCCAACTAACCGTCTTGCCTGTCAACGCACACAACAACAACAAGCAGCAACAAACAAGTCCCGTCTTCCGCTCGCTCATTTCCTAAACTGCTCTCTTCAACACGCAAGTGACCAAGCAACAACACAAGCAAGCAACGCAAGTCCGATTACCAACCACCCAACCACCGTTACAAGTCCACCCCGATTAACTCGATCAAGATGCCGTACGAAAGCTTTGCCACCGAACAGCAAGTCAAGATCACCGAGGTGGTGCAGGACACGGCCACGAACGCGTGGATGTACCTCGTGCACGTGCAGCGCGGGAGCCTCGCGTCGAGCCCTGTGGACGTCGAGGGCGGCTTCTCGCACGAGTACGTCATCAGCCGCCGCTTCAGCGAGTTCAAGCAGCTGCACACCGCGCTGGCGCCGCTCATGGGCGACGCGCTCACGTCGCTGCCCGCGGACGGCCTCATGACGATCCTGCTGGCCGACAGCGAGGAGCTGCTGCTCAAGCGCAAGCAGGTGCTGGAGCAGATCCTGCTCGACGTGCTGAACCACCACGTGGCCAAGGACCTGCCGGAAGTGCTCGAGTTCCTCGGCCACGAGTCGCTCGAAGGCAAGGTGCTCGCGCCGCTGCACACGAGCTCGGGCCAGTGCACGGGCTCGATCCGCAAGACGAGCAGCATGTCCTGGACCGCGCTCGGCAGCCCCACGCGCGGCTCGGCCGTCGTGTCCAGCTAGAGCGGATGGCGCACAAGACCGGCCAACCACATGCGCGGATTTGGCGCACACAAGCACATCCAGCAAGCACCACACAAGTAGAAGACTGCATTCCGTAGCAGCCGTTTCATATGTAGTATCAAAAGCCCTATTTAACACATGTAGAGTACGCACCCACACATTTAGGAAGCAATAGCCCGCACACACAATACCAGCACTTGTATTTTTCCACTTCATTCCATTTCGCAATTCGTGTGAGCTTTGTTTGTTTGTTTGCCTGCCACTTGCTTGTTTGTTTGTTCCACTTGCGTGTTGGTGTTGCGTGAAGCTTGTTCTATCCACTTGCTTGCTCTCCATTCACACACACATGGACGGATCGATTGACGACATGAAACGCAAAGCAAGTCATGCCGCAACCACAAGCGCATGTTGTTGAGGCGAGCACACACACACAAGTATTCGCCAAACCACTTTGTGATGGATATGGATCTTTTGGATTGACTGACTGAAGCCCCGTAGATACGTCCATCCATATTGATCTGGCATCAAGTGATCTAGCAGCTTTCAGCTCCATCATTGAGCCATGCGACCTGCAGAACGGCTCACTTACATGGCGGTAGAGAGCGACATGAGCGAGAACATTCTTTTCCATCGACGGACCGACGACATGCGAAGGAACTTTCCATCGAGAGCCTGAGTCTCTTTTGTGATTGATTGACAGACAGACAGACCGGCGGGATGCTCTTCGTGTCTTCATCATGTTCTGTTAGTCTTTGAGAAAAAGTTGAGTGTCAAGCTCTCACTTTACAACTGCAAGTTGCAAACTTCAAGAATCCGGACAAAACAAACTGACGAAATGTATGTGTCACTATAATCTCCAAAAGAGTGCCCAATGCTCCACAAACTGGCGAGATGTATGGTCACTAAACCTACTACCACATCCAAAACAGTGCCACCTCGATTAGCTAATTCTGAAGCAAGAAAGAGAACATCACACAAATGTCCCATCCGAGAAATATCTCGTTTCCCACCAATCGCAACCCTCCAATCCTCCATTTTCAACCAATCATATTACATTATCTCTGAACTGGCTCACCAGTGACTCGCCCTGTGTCGACACCTTTGTGACCATCATTTCTGCGAACGAAGAGCTCATTTCTCCCTCTCCCCATTTTCTTCCGGAGAACCTCGTTGGAATGAGCGCCATCGCCACCGCCGCCGCTTCTGCGGACGCCTCCCGCGCGCTGAAGCTCCGCGAGCTGCTGGCCGCCTGCTTCTCCGCGGGCAGCCACGCCGGCCAAGTGATCCGCGACGTCGTGAGCCAGGGCGTGGACCTCGACGTCGTCAACAAGGCGGACGACAAGTACGACCCGCAGACGGTAAGCATCCCATGCTCTCTGTGTGCACTGAATAGCTCGAGTGGCGCATCAGTGAGTTAACTGGGTGTGTATTTTATTGTGTGTATGCAGGTCGCTGACCGTCGCTCGCAGCAGCGCATCATTCACGCGCTGCGCCAGGTGTGGCCGCAGGTGCAGATCGTCGGTGAAGAGGGCGAGCTCGAGCAGCCCACGGCTCACGACGTGGTGCTCGCTGACCTGAACGCGCTGAGCAATGTCGAATTCGCGGTTCCACAAGAGCTCGAGGGCGAGCTGAATGCGGACGACCTCGTGCTCTGGATCGACCCACTCGACGGCACGAAGAAGTTTGCCGAGAAGAAGTACGACGAAGTGTCGGTGCTGATCGGCATCGCGTACAAGAAGCGCCCGATCGCGGGCGTGATGCACTTGCCGTTCTGGGGGCCGTTTGGCACGACGTACTGGGGCGGCAAAGACATCGGGCTCTTTGCGAGCAAGCACGAGGCAAGCGCGGCGCAAATCACGCACATCCGTCAAGAGCGACCCGCGCTGCGCTACCCTTCGCGTCCATTTGTCATCACAACATCGGGCACGAAGTGCGACCTGGTGAGCCAGGCGTTTGAAGAGCTCAAGCCAGCGCAACTGGAGCTCGGTGGAGCCACAGGCACGATGGTGCTGACCGTCATCACTGGCACAAGCGACCTGTTCATCCGCTTCCGCAATGCCACCAAGCGCTGGGATATCTGTGCGGTCGAGCCGCTGCTCGAAGCCATTGGCGGCACGCTCGTGGACAAGCACGGCCGCGTGTACGAGTACGATCCGCAGGGCGACCAGGAGTTCGACAATGAGTACGGCCTCGTCGTGAGTCTGGAGAACGCGACGTCCAAGTGGGTGCTCGACACCATGGCCCAGGTCGAGATCTTAAGGTCCTCCTCCTCCAATGGCTCCTCTGCTTAACCCCTGAAATATCAAAAAAGAATCCGCTGACAACTTACCATAGACATCACTTTAGCTCCATTATTATGTGTTGATCGACAATGGTGCACGGCAATTTCTAACTTTGTTGTGTTGCTGCACTATATTGTACGACTTTGTAGGACTATCGATGGAGACCAAGCCATGACGCCCGAGTGGCTCAGTCGCCACGTCTTCCAAGGTTTGCATGAAGTACTCTCATCGAGTATCGTCCCAGGCTCAGTCCATCGTGGGAAGCAGTCGACGGTCATGAAGCTTCAGGTCGAGTACCCTGAGTCCCCACTTGCGACAGAACCAAAATCCCAGCAGCAACCAGAAGTGAAGAAGACCAAAAAGACCCTGTTTGTGAAGCGATACGTCAAGGGCGAGCTGCCCCCACGGTCCGAAGCCCACTGGACGCGCGATCTGTACTCGTACCGCACCGAAAGCCGCTTCTACTCGCACTACTACGCTACGCTGAGCGCCTTCGACGTGCCTTTGATCAAGCCGCTGGCGGTGCTCTACGCTCAAGACGCGCAGAGCAACGAAGCCACCGACAGGTTCATGGTGATCCTAGAAAGCGTCGATGAGTTGATGGACGAGAGTGCTACTGCTGGGTCGTCGCCATTGGACCACCACCAGCAGCAAGTGTACGTCCACGCCGACTGTCTCAAGCTTGATGACGTGAAGCATGCGCTAACGTACCTGGCGTCACTGCACGCGGCAGCATTGAAGAACCCTGGTCTCGTGGATCAAGCTGCTCAGGATCTGTGGCCGAGCGGAGGCTGGTGGTCGTTCGCGAAACGTGGCGGCAGTCAAGCGCTTCAGAGCACGCCGAGTATCTGGGAATCTGTGCGAACCAGTTTTGCCTCCGAGATGGTGACGGAGCAAACAGCCGGGATCTCAGCTTCTGGTCACGAGAGTGCCTCACTTCAGTCTCTCGCAGAGCGGATGATGCGCCACGCTGCGTACATTAGCTCGGAGCTCTTCGAGAACTGCCCCGAGCAGCTCAAGACGATCGTCCACGGCGACTTCAAGAGCGCGAACCTGTTCTTCAAAGCGCACACTCGGGAGGTCGTGGCGTTCGACTGGCAGTGGTGCGGTGTGGGCATCGGAGCTCTTGACGTCGCGTACCTGCTGAACACGTCCGTGTCGATCGAAGCGTTGACTGGCGCCCATGAAGCCGAGCTTTTGCGATGGTACTACGACCAATTCATCCTGCGGCTCGGAGAAACCCAGCTCCAGCTCCAACGAGAGTACCCGTTCGAAGCCTTCGAGCGCCACTACGTGCTCGCGACGCTCGAGTACGCGCGCGTGCTGATCTCCAACTTTTGGCGCGGCATGACCCCACAGACCTGCGCCGCCAAGTTTCCCAACACGAACTGCGGCCTCGGGTACCGCTCGGTGCCGCACGTGCTGCGCATGATCGTGAAACTGGACCAGGGGTTGCGCCTCGTAGAGCACGAGCAAGAGCAAAGCAAGTAGAAAGAATATTGTTGGCATTGTGATTTTTTTCAATAGAGCATTCTCTTAAATTTCTGTGCTACTTACTACTATGACTTGAGTCAAAATTTGATTTTCTACTAACTACCTTCCGTACGTTCCTACTGTTATGTTAGCACAGGCTGTAGCGGTTAAAGTCCACGCGGTTCTCTCGTGCGGGCGGCAGTTTGCCAGTTGGCTTGGCCTCGACGGACTGCCTTCGGGTCCCTCTGCCTCGCTTCCGCTTCTGCTGGTCGTTCGGGTGGCACGCGCGCGTGGGGATCCGGTGGGTCTCGGCCTCGCGGCTGGTCGTGAACTCACTCAAGCGACCCAAGGTCCTCGAGGCCTCAGCAGCATCAGCTCTCGAAGGAGACGACGACATTGTAGCTGTAGACGCCAACGAGTGCGATGTGCTAATAGCACTACTACTCGTAAACGAGGACGGTGGGGACGTCGGCGCCTTCGAGACCTGCTCATATGTGTCCGTCTTGGCCAGGAACTCGAGGTACTCAGACGAATCCGCGGCCGCGCTGTGGTTCTCGATCGCGATCAAAATGTTCTCGAGCGCCAGGCGCTTCTTCTGCAGCATCGTCTGGGTCTCGCCCACGAAGAACGCGAAGATCGAGTCCACCGGCAGGCTCGGCAGGGCCGGAGCGGCACTCTTGCTGCCTGAGCTCTTCATGAGCGGCTTCATGGCGGCGTGCAGCAGCTTGAACTCGGAGAAGCTGCGGCGGATGCTGTAGACCTGGCTGTACCCGAACGCGCTGCTGCTGTTGGTCGGACTGGTGGGGCCGCCCATGAACGACGAGGAGCTCCGCCGCTGCCAGAGCGCCTTGGCCAGCGACGACGGTGACCTCGAGTGCGCCGAGCTGTCTTCAAAGTCCCGCTGGTTGGACGACGTGAAGCTGCTGCGGCTGCTGTTGGTCGGCGTGTCGTCTTGCATGACGCGCTTGACCTTGACGAGGTAGCGCCAGGAGCCCGTCTGGCGGTCCTGCACGAGCCCGCGGATGGACACGTGGTGCGAGCACTTGAAGCTTTCGTACGGCATGGTGGATAGAAAGCTGTGATAGGTAGATACGGTAGATAGTAACGCAGAGAGTGAGCTCGACTGGGCGAATCGCCAAATGGGGATGGATGCGGTGGATAGATAGATAGATAGATAGATAGATAGATAGATAGATAGATAGACACTCTGATACTGTTCTGACTGTGTGAGGGTAGTCGAGAGGGCTTCTTCTGGTTTATACGCGAAAAGAAACCAAATAAGCGCAAATGCGACATCTTCGCTCTTTTGGCTCTCCCTCCCTCCGCCACTCGCACCCAGC
>JAASGK010001014.1:0-13186 GCA_023334195.1 Globisporangium emineosum
AAAAAAAAAAAAAAAACACCGTCGAAAGTGTGCCCGCTCCTGATCGATATCCCTGCAGTAGTGCTTGCAAGCGAGTGGAGCCGCGACAAAGACATGAGCCTCGGGTTCGATTGCCAAAGCCCATTCAGTTTACTTGGGGTGCACACGTTATGGGAAGATGACCATCCATCCGATCATGATCTGTACCCACAACCGAGCTTAGCTCTCGTGTTTACCGCGTCGATCGAGGTCGAGCCAGAGTTGCCAGTCGCTTCCCAGCGAGAGGTTATTACTGCTGCAACTGTCGATGAAGACATTGTCGAAGGAAATTCAACTCTTTCTACTATTTTGGACAGCTCCCAGGATGCATCACAAGTGATGGAGGACGCAGTTCCACATCCACAACCAGTAGACACAAGCTCAGCATTAGAAGACACCGTCATCTCACAGGAGGAAGTATCGAGCTACCCCCAAAGTGACCCACCCCATGCTGAAGCAGCAAGATGGAAAGGCAAGTCACTTTATCATTGCACAAGACTGAAACTTGTACTAACTCAAACTTTCCCATTTTTCAGAGGACCCGAAGTCAGTAATCGCGCCAACTGAAGACGACAGCCATCATGGCGCAGCACAAATGACCGAGTCAAATAAATCGCCTCACCGGAGCTATTCGAAAGAAGCAGTTTGTGAGATTCTCGCGTGGCTCAAACATCTGAAAATCCGATTGTCCGATCCAGCGGTATTTCAGGTACGTTTAAAAAAAGGAAAACTCTTGTACTGCCTGATTTGCAATTGATAGAAACATGTCATGCTTGCTGGTGTGTAGACGCCTTCAGCTCGCTTGATAGAATTCCAGTCGGGCGTTCTGCTTTGCTGCATTGTTGAAAAAGTCGAGTTCATGCGCTGCATCCAGGGTATTTGCAGGAAGCCGAACTTGACAAAAGCCAACGCCCTCCACAACATCTCGAAAGCGCTTGAGATCCTACAGCAGAAAAAGGTTTCGTTTGCTTGAACGCGTAGCTCAGAGGAAATATGGATTGTTTGTGTTGTGCTTATCACTACATAATTGTGCCTATTATTATGAGTAGACGATGCCGCTGCATCTCCTGCGGCGCAAGAGCGAGATCTACAATGGTGACAGGAACATCATCCTGGAGCTTCTGCACCAGATCCGAAAGGTACTTATGCAGTATGTTCCTTTGGTACTAATTACGATAGTGACAAGATTCTTAGCTCGGCCTCCCTTTGTTTGGATCGACAGGCTTATGGACATCATCATCGCCACCACATTGGTGTCCAGCAAAGTTATCTCAAGAAACCCAGCGGAGGGGAGGTTTCGAAGGAAAGTCGACCAAGTAAATCTCAAGATCCTTGCAAACACCAGAACGCACCACAACCAGCACTACAAGAAGCTCCAAGTGCATCATAGAAGACAGTCCAACACAATCTGTGACGCCAGAGGGAGAACCCGTAGCAACGACTGAGTGACGGTGCAGAATATCGGTTTCTCACAGAACAAAGCCACAGCACACCTGCGAAGAAGACCGCAAGGACCGCGGCATATAGCCATGTTTGTTTTGCTTCTATCGAAAATGTGCAACGTGTTATCTTTGTTTAAACAATATGTCTCTACTCAGGTACAGAGCCACTTATGTCTGACGCTGTTTCTTCCAGCGGTAGACCGCCGGCTGTCCGTTTTCGGCGTTCTTGACCTTCATCTTCGTGCCCTTGGCTTGCACCTTTCGCTCCAGATCCAGTCTCGCGCGCATGCGGTTGAGCTTCGCGGCGCGCTGGAGACGGTCGTTCAGCTCTCGGTACACTTTGTCGCGCGCTTTGTTGAGCGTCTTCACGGCCTTCACGTTTTTCACGCTCGGTAATGTGGCGGTTTTCAACGTCTCCTTGCGCAGTCGGTTGAACGACCGGTCCGCGAGCTCTGGCGCGGTGTCAAAGTGCTGCGCGACGTCAAACTTTTCGACTTGCTCATCCGAGTCCACGTATATGACGTGCTTGTTGCCCTTTGGCGCATCAATAAAGTGCAGCCCCTCGTTGAGCTTCTCGGCTTTGCGCAAATCCACAGAGCGCTTCATGTGCAGGTACGCGAGATCCTGGGTCTTGAGCACCTTGAGCGCTTCCGCCGAGATGCTCTTGTCGTGGTGGTTGTTCTCCGAGATGTGAATGCCTTCTTCCGTCCGCGTGGTGTTCATGCGGAAGTAGAACTCGTCCGGGTTGCGGAACGACGCCTTCACCTGCATGGTCTTGAGGCGGTCCTGCTTCTTGTTGTAGTCGCGCGCACGCTTCACATAATCCTTGTGCTTCTCCAGCAGTCCGAGCTTCTTGCGCTCCTGTAACTGCCCTCGCTCCTTGTGCTCACGGCGCTTGACGACATTGCGCAGCGACATCTTGCTCGTTGATCCTGGTGCTGGCGGTCTTGCCTTGCCTTGCTTCCTTTGGTTCTGAATGGAGCTTTTCGCAGCCGCACCAACCAAAGTCAAAGACGCCAAGCGTTTTTGGATGTTGCCTGAAAGGAGCACAACGAATTGGTCGCTTCAGACGACATTTAGTTAGAATGTGGTCTGAAGGTAAACTGTTCACTTTCACGCAACATGTAAAATGTGTGCTGAGTCGCTCAACTTCAAACAACATTCAGAAGACCTCACTTTACGGGTGACGACAGGCTGTCGTCATCGTCGACAATGTTGTCTACAAAGTGCGTGCGAACTTTGCACTTTCGTCATCAGACTCAGACTTTTGAGTGTCAGATGCTGCGCGTCACTTTCACTCTGGAAGTCAGAGTGCAAACCAAAATCAGTTGAAAATGCGCCGCAAGCTGCCGACGCTCCACGAAGAAGGCGACGATGACGACGACGCCCGCAGACGCGCGCGCCACTGGTGGTCGCTGATGCACAAGCGCGGCTTCACGAGCTTCTCGCCGGTGCTGCTGCTGATGATGATCTGCCTCGCACTGCTGCTGGTTGTGTCGCTCCTCCAGAACGCTCACTCGCTCACACTGCATCATCAAGGGGCAAAAGCGACTGATCTACACTCCGCTGCAGTGCTGCTGGACGGGAGGTCGGTAGCAAAACCCCTGCCGCGCGTGTTTCCGAATGGAGCGCCAGGCATCCACCACTGCGATCTGCCGTCGCTGCGCTACCAGTGCGATCAGAACGCGAGCGTGGGCTGCCAGGCGTATCCGCAGCTGTTCCCCATGGGCGAGCTGCTGAAGAACTGGTCCCCCGATGAGCCTGAGCAGCGACCAGAGCAGCTCTTTGCCAGCATCTGCAGGTTCAACCTCTCGATCCCGGTGCGTAGCATGTGTGTGAATGTTGTGGCGCCGATGTGACTTCAACGAGACCAACGGGTTCTTCCATGTTAACGTATCTGTGTCTTTGTTTATTTCCATGCAGTACGAGCTGGAGCTCGCGCAGGTGTTCCATCAGATGGAGGTGCCGTTCATCGCGTACGGGATTCCATCTCTCACTCGGGCGTCAACGCAATGGACAGACGAGGTTGGTACTACAGTAACTCTATCAATCCCAGCACTTTCAATCCCTCTCGATGCCACTCACTCCCTCACTCTTCTCTGATAACAACAGTACCTGACAGCGCAACTCAAGCCCGAGGAGCTCTACAAGGTCCACGTCGCGAACAACAGCCACTTCATGTACTACTCCAAGTCCATGGCGAAGCTGGACGAGCCGCCCACCTACGCGTCCGAGTGGTGGACGTACCCGCAGTTCCTCCAGGCGGTCGCCAGCACCAAAGCTGACAGCGTCAAGCACCAAGAGCACCCGTACTACTACCTCATGTTGAAAGCCCAGGACATCCGCACACGCGCGTCATTCATCTCCAAGGACCTGGCCTTCCTGGACCCTTCCCGTCAGTCCGCACTCTATGGGAACCTGTTCATCCGCGACGCTCAAGACGCGCTCGCGCGAGGACTGCGCTGTCGCCTGGGCATGCAGGGCATCATCACCGAGGGCCACTTTGACGCCGGACTCAACATGATCGCGATGGTGCGCGGCGCCAAGCGATACATCCTGTCGCCGCCGAGCGTCTGCTCCTGCTTGGGGCTGCTTGCGTCGGGGGCGTCGGCGCGCCACACGAGCTTCGACTGGTCCAACGCCTCGGCGTTGCCCTCGAGCGCGTTCAACTGCCCTGCGACCGAAGTGGTCGTGCAGGTCGGCGACGTGCTCTACGTGCCGTCCTATTGGTACCACCACATTGTGTCGCTCGACGAGAGCGTCCAGTGCAACGTGCGCTCGGGCATGATCCTACGAGACGACGTCAAGGGCTTTCTCGACCAGTGCGGTTTCACATACTCCTAGAATCTTGGGAACCATTTTGTTAACCAATTTTTGAACCTGTCTCCGTGTGTATATGTTCACCAAATAATATATGTGTTCTTAATAGAATTTTCGACTTTGAAGATTTTGATTTCTTGCTCCATAAAGGCGCTTTCAGCTCGCAGACGCCGTCATGCCCATACCAAAGAACCTGCTGCTCGCACCTGCTGCTGTTGTCGTTGATGCATTGGCATTCGGCGGCACCGTCGGGTGGAACTGCTCAATGTCTTCGCAGAGCAGGTCGATGAGCGCCTCTTTGCTGAGCTTGTCGTCCGGCAGATCGAACTGAAAGTCGAACTCCGGGGCACTCGTGACGTCCGCGGGGTCGTAGAACGTCGCCAGGTACGGGTGCTGCAGCGCCTGGTCGACCGAGATGCGCTTCTCCGGGTTAAAAATCAGCATGCGGCTGAGCAGATCCACGGCCTGCGGGTTCACGTCGTCGCCCGCCGCGAACACGTCGCGCCACTTCTTGGGCTTGGAGATCGATAGCTTGGTCAGGAACCGCAGCGCCTTGACGTTCTTCACAAACTCAATGTCCTCCTGCTTGGGGGTGCCCAGGAACTTGATGATTAGCTTGAGCTGGTGGATGTAGTCGTTGCCCGGGAAGAGTGGCTCGCGCAGCAGCATCTCGGCGAAGATGCAGCCCACGGCCCAGACATCGATCGCCTCCGTGTACTGCAGGCAATTGAGCATGATCTCCGGCGCGCGGTACCACCGCGTGACCACGTACTCGGTCAGCTCTTCGCGGTTCTTTCGGGTGGTCGTCTGGTACTGCTGGTTCGAAGGCGGCACCCCGCCGCGCGCGAGCCCAAAATCGCAGATCTTGAGGTCGCAGTTCGAGTTAAGCAGCACGTTGCTGGGCTTCATGTCGCGGTGGATTACGCCCGCCGAGTGGATGTGGTGCAGCGCGCAGAGCATCTGGTACAGAAAGTACTTGACGTGGTCATCCGACATGGGCTGCATCGAGTAGATCACCTGGTGCAGGTCTGTCTCCATGAGCTCCGTGATAATGTACATGTCGTCAAATTGCTTCTTGGAGATCGGCGGCGACAGGTCCAGCAGCTTGGTGATGTTCTTGTGGTGGAAATGGTGCAGCAGCCGCACTTCGCGCAGTATCCGCTTCGCGTCCACGAGGTCTTCAAAGATGTTGGTGATTTTCTTCACGGCGACGCTGCAGTCGGCGACCGCGTCGCTGACCGCGATCACGGCACCGTAGGCGCCCGTGCCGATGGGCTTCACGAGTTTGTAGCGCGTGTCGAGCGTAAACACCTGGCCGTTCGCCGTGAACGAGTGCATCGGAGGCCGCTGGTACTGCGATGAGGAAGACGACAACGAGTGGTTCGCACGCGCGAGCCGAGAGCGCAGGAACGCTGTCGCCCCCGACGACGCCCGCGCGAGCGCAGCCGCTGAGGACGACAGCGAAGACGCTTTCAGCTCGCTTTCAAGATCATCCATGTGCTGCTCGCTTTGCACCGTTTTGCTTGGATACAGCGCAACAGTCGGGGAGGACGAAGACACGGACGGCAACGACGAGCCACTGATCTGCACGGGCGGGTTCGGCGACACGATGAAATTCGAGAATGCGTGGTGTCTGTTGATGTTATTGCTATCGGCGTTGCTGTTGGTGATCTCGTGGTCGAACGTAGCTGCTCGCTCAAAGGGGTCAGTGGGACTGTCGTCGGGCGTGAAGGACGTCGCGGACGATGACGACGCGAACGATGACGACGCGAACTTGTCGCTTTGGTTGTCCTCCTGGTTGTTACTGCTGTCATGGTTTCCATCGCATCGTCGTCCATGAGCATAATGGAAATCGTTGTCGTTGTTGTTGTCGCTCCCACTGAACGCTCCTTCTTCTTCACTTCCGCCGCACGAGCAGCAGCTCGTCTGCTCTCCATCGTCGCAGTCGTACGGCATCCACTGGTAGCAACTGGGGCAGCGGCGCAGCGGCGTGTGCTGCAGCCCCTGCTCAATGTCGACAGCGTCGCAATCGCGCTGTTGCTCGGGCTCAATTTGCGAGACGGTGTGGTACCCATTCGGGCGTCTTGACTTTTCTTCCTCTTCGTCGTCATCATCATCATTGTCTTGATCATTCTGTTGTAGCTGCTGCTGCTGCTGCTGTTCTGCTTGGCGGATCTCTTCCTTTAGGAAATCGTCTTCGTCGTCGTCGTCATCATCTGGGTGATCTGATACAATCGGCGCCACTTTCGCGGTCACCACAAACTTGTTCGTCATCGCTGTTGCTGTTGCTGCTGTTGTTGTTGTTGTTGTGTGACCGATCGGATAGTGGAGCTGCTGTTGCGTCTTGCTCGACTGGAAGATCAATTTCGCGATCGCGGAGCCCAGTACGCCGATCCAGCTCTCGAGCGCGAGCGCATCCGGCGCAGCGAGTCGCAGCGATCGCATGACTGTAGCTGACGAGGAACCGAAGGAGGATTGGCGGTTGGTGTGGTTGTGGTTGTGGTGCGTTGAAGCTGACGCTGACGACGACGACGTCAATGCTGCCACGGCCGACCAGATGCTTGTTGTCGCTGGCGCTGTCGTCTCTGCCTGTTTGTGTTGCTGCTGCGGCGACGGCGGTTGTGCGTCGGACCCCAAGAAGAGCAGCTCAAACCCGTGCTTTGCGTGGTGGTTGCTGATCTCCACGACCACGGCGTCCTCCGAGAGCACGATCTCGCTGAGCACGAGGGATTCCGACTTGCTGGCTGTTTGCTGCGCGTCCTCCTGCTTGCGGAACTGGCGTAGTGTCACCTGCAGCGTCATCACTGGCGTGACAATCCTCTCTTCCAACACAAAGTAGCTTGGCTAGAATAAGTGAGAGAGGATGAACACAGTGTTAGCAATTGTGGTAGTGGGCAGCAAAAGCGAAGAACAACAAGCAAACAAGTTTTTAACAAGTCATGCAAGTACCTTTGCGTGCCAGTACTTGTGCGTCGAGAGCTTGGTGAGGTGGCCTTGGATGAGGATCTTGCGCGTCGGGAAGCGCTCGACGGCCACAGGATACGAGCCACTGCGCTGCTGTTGGTGCTGCTTGCTTGCTTGTTGTAGTTGTTGCTGGTAGTAGCTGTAGCTTGTTTTCATTTGCGCAGGCTCGGATTCACGGCGGCGCATGTCGTCGCCTTCAATCTGCTGCTGCTGCTGCTCCTGTTGGTTGTAGTAAAAGCTGCTGTCAAGCAACTGATCGCCCAGCGACTCGTGACGCGGTCGTTGCTCGCGCAAGTGCAGCGCGTTCATACTCGATGCAAGGATGGGCGAGTGCGCGTCACTCACGTGTCGCCGCCGCTCTCGTGCAACGCCGTGTTGCTGTTGCTCATCATTGCCACCATCGCTGTCGCATCTCGGACTGTCGGTATTGCTCTTGGACGAGCGGAACAAGCGCGAGAGCAGCGTGCGCGTGGATCGCGGCTGCTGCTGCTGATGTTGCGCTTGTGCAGCAGCAGAGGAGAAGCAGCTCGCACTGCTCGTGCTCTTGCACGACGATACCGTCACGGGCGAGCTCATGTACGCCGCCGCTGCCGCTGTTGCGGACGCCGGGGCCGCTCGCACGACGCGCGCTCTCGCGTCCAGCTCCGAGCGTCTCCACGTGTGCGGCTCGAGCTCACTTGTCTGCATGGCGCGCACCTTTACACTTGTTGTGCTTGTTGAACTTGCGCGCTTGTGCTTACTTGTTTGTCTGCGGATTGCTTATTGGCTTGTTTGTGTGCTTTGTTTCGCGGTGCTTGGACTTCGCCAAGAGTCACACAAAGAGAAGTTCCAACCCGTGATGGAATCCTTCGATTTTTTGGCTGCTTTTTATGCTATAATTATTTAACTCAATGCCGGTGTGGATGCTCTAAGTCATCAAATCGTCAGGTCAAAAACCTCAGGTATTTAAATCCTCTATATTTTGTGATAAATCTAGTATACGTTATTGCAGGTTTGATACAAACTCCAAGTTTAGCTGAATATAAGAGGAGTTATTATAATATTGCGAAGCAAATATGTATAAAACCTCTTGTTCTTATATCCAGCGAAACTTGGAATTTGTAACAACACTGTTCTATCCAACATAAACAGGGATTTATAGAGGTCAAAAATTGGAATCTTATGAACCCGATGATCGGACAACAGAGACTTTACTCTCTATTAAGTGCGATCTCGACGTATTCCATTCAAGTGCGAATTCACAACTTCAACTGGTTGACCACCATCAAGCATACTTTTGTGTTTCTTATTCTGCTGTACTGTGCGTAGCTCTTCACTCACTCACTTGCCAAGAACGGGTAGTCGGTGTAGCCCTTGTCGTCGCCAAAGTAGAACGTGTCGGCGTCGTAGGGCGTGAGCGGCGCGTTGACCTGGAAGCGCCGCACGAGGTCCGGGTTCGAGATGAAGTAGCGGCCCATGGCCACCATGTCGGCGTCGCCGCTCTCCACGACGTTCACAGCGCTCTCGCGGTCATAGCCGCTCGCGGTTAAGAGCACGCCCTTGTAGATTGAGCGGAACAGGTTCGCGGCACCCTTTGGAGGCGCCTCGGGGTGCAAAAAGTGGTACCCGCGCGGCTCAATCAGGTGCACGTACGCGAGGTCGTAGTCGTTCAACTTGTTGAGCACGTAGCTGTACGTCGTGATCGGGTCCGAGTCGCGGTCACCAAAGCTCGCGCCGAATGGAGATAAGCGGATGCCGACGCGGCTCGAGTCCACGACCTGCAGGATCCCCTCGAGCGCTTCGAACAGGAAGCGCGCGCGGTTCTCGACCGAGCCGCCGTACTTGTCCGCGCGCTTATTGATGCCATCGTGCAGGAACTGCTCGAGCAAGTAGCCGTTCGCAGAGTGCAGCTCGACGCCGTCAAACCCCGCGGTGAGCGCGTTGACACTCGCGGTCTTGTAGTCCTCGATGATGCCCGGGATCTCGTCGGTCTCCAGTGTGCGCGGGTCCACTGGCGCCATTCGTCCCTCACGCGTCGCGATCTTCTTGCCGTTGGTCGGGTTGTTCAGCTTCCCGCTGGACGAGACCGGCAGCTGTCCATTCGGCTGGTTCAGAGGGTGGCTGATGCGTCCTGTGTGCCAGAGCTGCAGGAAGATGCGGCCTTCGCCGTCGTGTACGGCCTTGGTCACCGGCTGCCACGCCTGCACCTGGTCCTGGGTGAAGATGCCAGGCGACCCGAACGAGCCTCTCGCCGACGGCGTGATGTTGGTGGCCTCCGCGATGATCAGACCACCGCGAGTCGTGCGTTGCGAGTAGTAGGTGACCGCGAGCGGCGTCTGCGTGCCTTCTTCGCCCGTGCGTAGGCGCGTGAGCGGCGCCATCGCCACGCGGTGCACCAGCGTGATCGGGTCCTTCTTACCGCCCAGCGTGATCGGCGTGAAGAGCTTCTCGAGCACCATGATCGACTAGAAGTTGCTTGTGTGTTGCTCTGCGTCAGAGCTCTTCGATTGGGTTCTGCGGACGCAAATGTGGCTGCCTTCTTGGAAGATGGGGTGACTGCCATTTTGACACGCAAACGAGTGAGATGACGCAATAGGAGTGTTTGGATTCGCATTTTCAGCCAATGAGAGGACAGAATTTGAAAATAGCACTCATGATTTTCACACTTTACGCGAGCGATACTGTACGGTAGCACGACTTGTGATTCTGAACTTCGACCTGAGCTCCTGGCGCGAATAACAAAATGGTGGCAGTTGAATGGATGAATGATTGGCTTGGATGCGTTTTCGATCTGTTGATTCTTCCAGCAGGGTCAGGTGCCTACGCTACTCAAGAATGGTCGTTTAGACGCTACAGCAGCATCCACAATTCATTGCATTTGCAGTTTTAACGAAGAAAATATCTGAACTTCTACAAAGCTGGAAGCTGAGCTCGTTTCGAGGAACGTATCATGGCTTCTCAGCAGTCGCAGCGAGCTCCTCCTCCTCTTCCAAGAACGGCTGGTCCGTGTACCCAAGCTCGCCCTCCAGGTAGAACGTCGCGCCGTCGTACGGATGCACGTTGGCGTTGAGCTGGAAGCGCTTGACCACGTCCGGGTTCGAGATGAAGTAGCGGCCGATCGCGACCATGTCCGCGTCGCCGTCCTCCACGACCTTGATCGAGCTCTCGCGGTCGTAGCCCGACGCGGTCATGAGCACGCCCTTGTACACTGGGCGAAACTGGCGCGCGGTGCCGTCCTTTGGTGCGTTCGGGTTGTCGTAGTGGAACGAGCGCGGCTCGATGATGTGCGCGTACGCGAGGTCGTAGTCGTTGAGCTTGTTCAGCACATAGCTGTACGTGCCAAAGACGTCCGACTCGAACTGGCCAAAGCTCGCGCCGTACGGCGAGAGGCGAATACCGACCTTGCTCGAGTCGAGGCTCTCCAAGATAGCTTCGAGCGCGCCGAACAGGAAACGCGCGCGATTCTCGACCGAGCCGCCGTATTGGTCAGTGCGGTCGTTGATGCCGTCCTGCAAGAACTGCTCTACCAGGTAACCGTTTGCGGCGTGGAGCTCGACGCCATCAAAGCCTGCGGAGATCGCGTTCTCCGACGCAGTCTTGTAGTCCTGGAAGATCAGCGGGATCTCTTCGGTTTCCAACGCGCGCGGCGCGACGAACGCTTCGCGGCCGTCTGGGGTCGGGATGCGACCCTGGCCGGTGATTGGCATGTTGGCGCTCGACGACACTGGGAGTACGCCGTCCGGCTGGTTCTTTGGGTGACCGACGCGACCCGTGTGCCACAGCTGCAGGAAGATCTTGCCGCCCTTGGCGTGCACAGCGTCGTTCACGACCTTCCACGCGTCGATCTGCTCCTGGTTGAAAATGCCTGGCGAGCCAAAGTAGCCACGGCCCGTTGGGCTGATGTTGGTGGCTTCCGCAATGATCAAGCCGCCCTCGGTGGAGCGCTGAGCGTAGTACTTGGCCGCGATATCAGGCTGCACACCCGCGGCGCCCGCGCGAAGGCGCGTCAGCGGTGCCATGGAGATGCGGTGCTGCAGTGTGATCGGGTTCTTGCCGCCCAAGGTGACCGGGGTGAAGAGCTTCTCGGACATGTGGCGCTTGTGTTGTGGAGTGGTGGAAAGAAGGAGGGGTGGAGTGCTAGTGAACGCTTGGACGCGTGTTGGCAAGTGAGCGCTTCCAACCAGGCTGGCGGAAGACAGAAGACGCGGCCAATATGAAGGCGATCGATCACCTTCTCTCTCTCTCTTTCTCTCTTCTTGGCCATCGGAGCTGCTGGTGTTGAGTGTGCAAACAAATGTCACCAAGGCTGCTGCGTCACTGATCGAATGAGGCCTTTTCATTGGTCGAAAATTACCGGAGCCCAAGTGCTATGTGATTGGTTGAAAGCGATATTCCCCGTATGATTGTATGGACTCTTTATTTTGATCGAACTATTTTAAAAGAAAGACATTGAATGCAGACCAATAAAGTTGTGTAAATTTATACATGTACGGTTTCTATTGAGCTCCGATTACGTCAGCGCAGCACATTTTCGTCGACAATTCGGCAGGTTTCAACCAGTAAGATCGCAGAACGTGGGTTTGTCAATCTCTGACCAAAAGTCTAAATAATGAGTCCACGGTCCTCGAAAGTGCTGCCTGAACATTCCAATGGCTTTCGCTCTCTGGATGGAACAATTGAAGCAAGAGAGAGGAGAAAAGGAGTCTTGCATCTCGCCCAAGCTTCGACAGGTCTTGGAGCAACATTCGTGAGTGGCCTGTAGTTTACGAATGGCCTATCGGCCATTCGTAAAGACACTTTGAAAACTCAGACGATTTCGGCATGCCTTTACCATTGAAGAAAGACCCATGAGCTGCTCGTCCTCAGACACAATGTCCAGCAGTTCGTATTCCCTTGACGTGTGGAAAAAGTAGCAGTGGTCGAATGTCACGAGCGACGACACGTTGGTGACGCTGCTGCTGTTGTTGTTGTTGTTGCCAGCGTCCAGGTTGAGGTTGGTGCAATAACTCCAGACACCTGCGGCGAAGTTCGCCTTGCTCATCTCCCTCGTGATGCTGCTCGTGCTCCACGCAGGCAGGATTATTGACACGGAGCTGAGCACCACGGCGACGAAAAGCACGATGATCGCGATGAGTCTTGCTCCGGTGCATGCCATTGCTTTAATCCGGGGGCTTGTTTGGCTGGAGGGGGGTTGTTGAGTGGGCTTCCAGCCGCGATTTTCAGATCTGCACATTTTCTCATGAGGTGGTGAAGCCAATCTTTTTTGCAGGGATCTGATGTAGACTCACAGTGTCAACAACAGACACAGCCCCTTTGTTGACCAGACAGGAACGGGCTTTGTGCTAAGGCAATTTTCCACAAAAAACAAACTCCGGCGGCGGACTCCAAGGCAAACTATAGTTAACATGAGTGATGTTCCTGCCGTGGCACTCCTGCAAGTCCGGAGGACTGGCCAATCACAGTCCCATATTATCGAACTTAATCGGATTTACAGTGTACTATGTATACCCATATACAGCTCCAAAGCCATACTATACCAT
Source organism: Globisporangium emineosum (assembly GCA_023334195.1). Classification (NCBI taxonomy): domain Eukaryota; phylum Oomycota; class Peronosporomycetes; order Pythiales; family Pythiaceae; genus Globisporangium; species Globisporangium emineosum. The sequence continues at coordinate 12,764 of JAASGK010001014.1, forward strand.
ACTGGTGTATACTTCAAAGGATTTGGGAGACAAGAAGTTATCGTTACTGATCATGTTGAGCGAATACTGAATGACACGTTTGCATCGGTGGATCTCGCAAGAAAAAATACTTTTAACCCCTCCATAACCGATGGTGTAATAGACTTAATTTGTAGAACATGTTCAACCTTGTCAGTGGCGGTGTCTGCTCTGCTTTTGGGTGAGGAATGCTCGATTCCTGGAGATTTATAACAGTACACAGACATTCTACGTACCAGTTACAAGAATATCCAAGTGCACTCACTATATACAGATGTCACTCCCAATAAGTTACACTGCCAAAAATTCATACCCTTTCCAAAACGATAGAATGTGTAAAGCCATCATTCTTATTTGCAAAATTTTCGCGCATTTTCAGCAGTCACAACAAAAGCGAACTAAAAA
>JAASGK010001015.1:0-13177 GCA_023334195.1 Globisporangium emineosum
TTGAGATCGTGCTCAACGCGCTGATGGAGGAGATGTAAACGTGTCCCGTGTGTTGTCTCTCTCATCTACCCCTTTCTCTCTTCCACACCCATCTTCTTCTGACCAGCACGCGTGGATGATCGCCAGCAGGAAATCAACCCACTGTGCGACTTTCATTGCACGCGTCCTTTATTTTTTAATTTCCAATGAGCAATTTGAAACAGAAAATATGAAGCATATTCACTTCAAGCGCCAGCGTTGATTCTTTTTCTATTCGCCATTCTACTCTCCCTTTGGAGAAGAGTGCAAACTCCCACGTCATTTGGATCCCAAGTCGCAAGGCTTTTGAGGCGTTTGCAGAGTGTGCATCTGTCTCCGAATGGCTTCAGAGCCTCATCTCGGAAGTTCGTGCGGCATCTTGTTCGGCTTGTTTTCATGCTGTTGTTTGGGTAGACGAAATTTGATCTTGTAGGGAACTTGCACGAGAGTCTGTGGGTGTGTACTTATCTTATATATCCTGTCTTTGTGTACGTGGCTAGTGCTCTTATAACGAGTGCATTTTTCTTTGTTCTTTACGCATAGAGCTGCTTGGTGAACGAGAAGAGATCGTGTACGCCACCTTCCTTCTGCGCGCAGAGCGAGCGGCGTTCAAAGCGCAGCTTGCCGGCGTAGAGCTCTTCGTGGAGCTGGGGGATCGTGCGCACGCCCAAGTCCTGGAAGCCGTGACGCAGACTCTGCTGCATGAACGGGATGTACTGGTGGATGGTCCCGTTGTCCACGACCGCGCCGGCGACCCCGTACACAATGTGGTTGCCGCCGTCGCCTGCCGCCTTGTTGCTACGGTAGTACTCGTGGCTGCTGATGCCGTAGTAGCGTTTAAGGCGCTGACCGTCCTCGAAATAGTAGTCGCCTGGCGCCTCCGATGTGCCCGCGAGGCTGGAGCCCATCATGACGCACGAGGCGCCAAGGGCCAATGCCTTCATGGCGCAACCCGAGTTTCCGATACCACCGTCTGCGATCACAGGCACGCCGTACTCATTCGCCATCGCAGCCGTGTTGTAGATCGCCGACAATTGGGCGCGACCCACAGCCTTCACCATCTGCGACGTGGACACCGAGCCGACGCCCATACCGACGCGCACCGAGTCGACACCGGCTTCCAGCAAGCTGCGCAGCTGCTTCGTGGTCACGACGTTGCCGCCCACCACTTCCACAGACGGGTAGCTCGCCTTGATGTGCTTGACGAGCTCCAGCTGTGCGTCCGTGTCGCCCTGACGCGCATCGAGCACGATCACATCCACGCCAGCACCGACCAGTGCAGCGATGCGCAGCTTGGCCTCGTCGTTCACGGGCACAGCCGCGCCGACAAGCAGCTTGAACGTCTCAGGGTCCTTCAGCGCGTTCGGGTAGTCGCGGTTCTTCACCAAGTCCATACGCGTGACGATCGACACGAGGTTGCCCAATTCGTTGACGATCGGGAGCGTGCCTAGCTTCGCGCTCTTGAGCGTCTTGTTCGCCTGCTCGAGCGTGCACGGGTACATGCCGACCGTGAGCTGGTCGCGCGGCACCATGAGCTCCGAGAGCTTTTGCGAGCGGTCCTCAATGAAGTCGACGTCGCGGCTCGTCACGAGACCCACGAGCTTGCCGTTCGGCAAGCCGTTCTCCGTGATCGGCACACCCGAGACCTTGAGCTGGTCGAGGTCCGCGATCGTGCTGTCCGGGCTCAGCACCTTTGGCGACACGATGAAGCCGTTCTCAAACTGCTTGACCGCGCGCACCATCTCGTCCTGTACGGCGATGCTGTTGTTGTGGTGCAGGATGCCGATGCCGCCTTGCAGCGCGAGGCCGATCGCCATCTTGGCCTCCGTGACTGTGTCCATCGGCGAGCTCACGATCGGCGTCGAGAGCTTGATCTTCTTCGTCAGGCGCGACGAAAGGTCCACGGCTTCCACGCCAAAGTCGACTGCACAATGCACACAACACACAGATACCGAGCAGAATTAGCCATCGGTTGTTTTGATTGTCCGCGTGCACGCAATGCTACAATCCACGTACTGTGGCCAGGCTGTTGTCGGTCGATACACGTCGGCATGCATAACAAGCGCACATACACACAGAAATACAAGATGGTTAGTTGTTGCGTCATAGCGGCAGCTTCAACATGGTCCGACCAGTCACATTGCAAGAGAGCACAAAGTCACGGAACAGAGTCCGCTCGTTCTCTCTCTCTCTCTCTCTCAAAGCTCAGAGAGTTTGCTGTGCAATGCAAGACACATACGAGCGCGATGATGTCGTCGAAGGTGAGCCCGTCGCTCTCCTCGTGGCGGAAGATCTGCTGCGCGCTGAATCCGTCCAGAAGCTCGTCGCCAAAGTCGCTCATGGTTGCTTGCAAGTTGCTTCTGTCTCCTCCGATGCTTTGTGTGTGAGTCGGGGAATGCAAGTGACAGACGGACACTTTGTTTTGGCTGTGGCTGTTGGCTGTGGCGACGCGGCCTTAATTAAAGAACGCTCTTGTATTAAAGGTTCGTACGAAAGAGTTCCAAAACAAGTTGAGATACTTTAACATATTGCAATTTGCGGTTGAATTACTTCAACACGACAGGAGTGATGGTCAATCACTTTAGGTTGCAGAGCTGCTGGAAGAGCTGCTGCGCGCGATCGTCGTCCCACTCCATCGAGTTGTCACTCGGGGCATTGCTATTACTGTTGTTGCTAAAAGGCTCGGAACTCCTCAGAATGGATCGCTCAGGTTGGAGCTACACAGACGCACAAGGCAGCAGCAGCAGCAGCAGCATCAGCATCAGCATCAGATGCAGCGCGATCGACACACACGTTTTTTCTTTCTGGCAAGCAACAACACATACCGCTAGTGGCATTTTCGTTTTCTGCTGGTTTGATGACGCTGACTGTTGTGGGATCATTTGCTGGAGCAGACGCTGGAGCTGCTCTTCCGAAGAGAGCGAATACTCTGTCGGAGGGGTTGCGATCGCTGCTCGAAGCTGGTCTCGACTTTGGTGATGAAGATCAGACGGCAGCACTATCTTCGAGAGCGAAGTGGTTCTCGATACAGGAATAGGAATTGTCTCGACTCCGAAGAAAAGATCGTCGTATTCTGGAGGCGGGCTCGCTGATCGCGTGGCTGGTGATGCCGTAGGGTGCCTCATGGTTTGCGCTTGAGACGAGGATGGACGAGGTGCAAGAAACTGGCGCACAGGTGGGAGCGCAAAGCTCTCACTCACCATGGAGCTCTTCTTGACTCTAATTCACATACAGTCAAACACAGAATAAGCACATCAAGAATTCAGATTTTAGGGCCACTTTCGAAGTGTGGACATGACTCACAGCTTCTTCTTTGGAGATGATGCCAACGCCTTGGTCCTCTTGGATTGTTTCTTCTTCCTACAACAGTGACAGACTCCGTTTTAGACAACAAAATCAAATGGCCGAGGGAAGATGCCAGGTGAGCTGCACCCAAACGCACAATGTTCGAAGACTGCTCTGAACCTCTCCACTCGATTTCGACTGCCGCTGGCTGGGTATCGCAGCTGCTGCTGCTCCAGTTCGCTGCTGATACAAAGACGCATTGAGTTTGGAGACGAAACCTCCTCCACCACTTCTCCTATCGTGGGATTCCTGGTTCTCATCAGCAGCGCTTCTTCGTTGTCGTCGGTCTGTTAAAAGTACTTTACCAAGTGGACTCATCTCATTTCTTTCGTGTGGATGCCTGTCGTAGTCATTTAGAGCTATTGGATCTCTCGGGTGGTCCATAAAGTCTAGTTCACGAAGGACAGCAAAAAATTCAGTACTACCATAGTTTGTTCATTCCTCAGCAGGCTTGAAGAGAGACAGCAAAGCACGTACAGCCAGGTGTTCGCGACCGGAGCATCATGTTCTCGAGCTTCAGAAGCCGGATTTGCTCTTTCAGGTCCATGATCAGCTTCTCCTGTTGTTCATTGGAAACCCTTGAGCTTCTCATTCACAGACAGGTTCTGGCAATAAGCTCAAGAGCTAAGACAACTGAGCTTACGTGGGGGCTCAGTACTGCCGTAGGCCGGTTCTTGATCTTCGCGACGCCCATTGCGAACTCGAGCGTGCGGATCGACTCGGTGCAGAACTGCAGCGCCGAGTTCACGCACGCGATCATCAGCGTCTTGCTGTTCCCGCCCAGGCTGTCGATCAGGAGCTACACAACACACAGAGGTAGTCAGGCCATGCACACAGCAAATCATAATACCATTTTCTGTACAAATGTATGGCTACCATGGTCAGCTTGGAGTCTCGCACAGGCACGAACTTGGCCTTGGCCTTGGAGTTGAGCGCCTGGATGACCTGGCTGAGGCAGTAGAGGCTCTTGTTGATGTGGCCCGTCTCCTTGAGCTGCGCGCCGACCGCGCCCGTGTCGTTCACGCGCTCGCTGCCCGCCAGGTCCACGATCGTGAGCTTCCCGTACTTCTTCACCCCTCCACCTTCACCATCAGCATTCAAAGGCATCGAGTCGATGTAGATCGTCACGAGGCAGTGACTCCGGTTCGAGCGCTCGTTGAGCAAGTGACTGGACTTTGTACGGTTCGCCGCCGCGGTCTTCACGACGCGGATGATCTCCTGCGCGCTCACGCACTGGACCACCGTCGCATTTTCAAGAAAGAAGCCGTGCTCCTTGGACGACCGCACAGCAAGGTTCTCCTTGCGCGGGTCAAACACGTCGCGCACCTGCTCGTTGTAGATCTCGACGCACGTGATGCGCAGCGTGTACTCCATGTCCAGTCTGCGAGCATCGACGACTCGCATGAGCTCCACTGCGATCCGCGGCAAGACCCCGTCGGACGGCAGCAGAGCGCTGCTGAGCTTCTTCTCGTCCTCTCTGCCGAAGATCGTGAACGATTTGCCCGCGCCGGTCTGCCCGTAGGCGAAGATCGTCACGGGGAAGCCGTCGAGCGCCGCCTCGATGAGCTGCGGGGCCTGGATCGCGTCGAACACCTCGTCTTGACGCATCGAAGGGGGGAGAAACGTGTCGCACTGGAACGACGCAGCCTTGGTGCGGAGTTCGTCTGTGTACACGTACACGGCGCTGCCATCGGGACTGGAGGTGATCGTGCCCTGGTCCTCGGCTGAATGAGATGAGCTAGAAGAGCGGAGATATGGCTTGGCGCGTACAGCCACGCGGATTTTCTCCTCTCGCTCCATTTGCAGCTCCACCTACAGACACAGAGCTGCGGTATGATGAGCCTTGACAGCCAAGTGATGATAAATGTTTCGCTTTGATATTGATATGGGGGGAAGCTTGGCTCACCTTCGCTTGGTAGGCTGCCTATATATATTGCCTGTTTTCTTCAGGAACTCAAAAATACATGTCTTGTGTGTGCTTTGACTTGGTTTGGCTCTCAATGTCGGCATTGAGCTCTTGGGTGTGTTTCATACCGTTCAGGAGGAGTCCGAGTGCGATCCGAGCAGCCCGCTGCTGGTAGACGACGAGCTGGAGACGTCGCTGTCCGCGTCAAACTCGAGCGGGATGAGCTGGATGTCGCAGCCGTCGCGGTGCGGACTCAGCTCAATCACAGTGTTCGTGTGCGACTCGAGGTACGGCACTTTCTCGGCCTCGCAGCCGGCAAAATAGCCCATAAGGCAGCGCAGCACTGAGTCGCTGCAGATCACGAGCACGTCGCGCTTCTTGCGCTCAAACTCGATGATGAGTGACCGCAGGCGACTGATCAGGTCCACATAGCTCTCACCGCCGACACCCGGGTAGCGGTACCGGAGCTTGTCTTGCTGGCGTGCGTGGTAGTGCTTAGGGTAGTTGCTCTTGATCTCTTCGTACGTGAGCCCTTCAAAGTCCCCGCCGCCGAGTTCATTCAGCAAAGTTGTCGACACAAACCGCTTCAAGTGGCGCGTCGGTAAGTAGCTCGCCGTCTGGCGCGAGCGCTTCATCGCGCTGGTCCACACCTCCATGTGGCGCTCCAGGTGCTGCTTGTCCAAGAAGCGGCCGATCGCCCTTGCGACCTTCTTGCCGTCTTCCGAGAGGTCCGCGTCGAGGCCGAGGATGCCGCGGCAGCTGGTGACGCTCGGACCAGGACGCACGAGCCAGATGCGCCGTGGAAACAGGTGGATGTTCTGCAGCAGCGACACGATGTGGCTCTGCAGAAAGCCCTGACAGAAGCGCGCCTGGATCTTCTCGCCCGCGTTGTACACCTTGACGTAGCACGCGCGGCCGCCGTCCTCCGAGTCCTCCACGGTCTGGTACACGCGCTCGTACTCGGTCACGCGCTGCCGGAAGTCTGCGAGCGCGCGCTCGGCGTCCTTGCCGGCGTAATCATCATTCGATAGTTTCCTGATTTTTAACATCAGCATAAACAACAATATCAGTCAGTTGATGATACACTATGATACGAGAAAGGATGATGATGCTTGGTGGGTGACAGATAGATAGATAGGTACCTTCGATAGTTGGCTTCCAGGAGCTCCGTGTTGTCACAAATGCTCTCGACAAACATCACGCGGATGTTGCGATGCGTGCGCACCTTGTCCAGGATGCTTTCCCTATATGGTACATGCAAACAGCCAGCAAGAATGGCAACATGCATCAATCAGTACAATGTGCATATGAATCTCACATGCCAAACACGACTTACCGTCTGATCTTGGTCGTATTCGTGGCGTCAAACACTGCGACGTGGCCCTTGGTCTCGAGCCAGTCGATGAGGTCGTCCAGCACCTCCATCGCGAGGTCTTCGCGCAGCTTCTTGGCGTCTTCGTTCTCTGCGCTAAAGAAGTTCGCGTCTTCGCCTGCCTTGCCGACCTGCCGCCGGTGGTCGCCCACATTGAACATCTTGGTGGGGAAGCCCAGCCATTCGATGTATCGAGTCGCCTTGTGCACGACGAAGCTCTTGCCGCGCGCTGGCAGGCCGACCATCACGAGCACGAGCTTCTTCTGCGCCGTCATGAGGCCGTCGGCGAACGCCTGCTGTTGGTGAAGACTCATTGCACTGATATCGCCAGGGAGCACTAGGTCGCGCTCGTCGTCGCTCAGGTCGGTCTTGGTCCACATCCACTGCGAGTGGCGGCCGTCCTCGAGGCTGTTGAGGCGGTCGATGCGGTGGTTCTCGAAGCGGCGGCGCATGGACTTCCAGAAGAGCAGCTTCTTGCTGGCCGAGCGGAAGAACGCCAGCAGCGCCTCGCGGTGGTAGAGCAGCTGCAACGCCAGCAGCGCGCCCACGGGCCACTTACACGCGCGCAGCGTCGCGATCGTCTTGACCATGCTGTCGTGCTGTGTGTATGTTTGTAGTTGGGTTACGCTTGGTGTTGTTCGTATCTTGCTTGGGGCTTGTTGGAGAATGAAAATGAGGAGCTCTTCTTTGTGTGAGATTCATTCGCATTTGGTGGGACATGTGTTGGAAGCGAATGAGCCCAAAGAGAAAGGAGGACGCGCGACACGTACCCCTTGGCGTAACCGTAACTCCCAGGTTTACTCCAGCTGACTTGACTGACGCGACCATCATTCTGCACTTAATAGAAACGGTAGAAATGAAAGAAAATCTGAGATTTGGATGCGTTTCTATGCAAACGTGCCCTGCTGCAGCCATTTCTCTATCAGAAAAGCAGAAGCCCAGCGCGTTTGACGGACGACGCGGATGACGACGACGGCGGAGAAGCCAATGAACGCGCCGCACGCGCGTCGACGCCGAGAGCTCCAGCGCCATGCGACCGTGATTCAAGTGCGTACGTGCCTTCTTGCTCTATTTGCTTACGCTCGCTCTGGCGTTAATCAGCAAAAGCAAAAGTGTAGCTTCTCGCGACTGGATTGACGACGAGGTGGTGACTCTGCTGATTGACTGATTGACTCACGTTTGTAGGCAGCGTTTCGTGGCTGGCGCACTCGTAAGCGCGTTGTGTGGGGCGTCCGTGAAGAGCTCAATGCGCTTGTCGCAGACATGCAACGGGACATGCACGTGGCTCAGATGCTGCTTGGAGTGGTGGCGTTACCACCGCGGATTGCGGGCGCGCGGTGGCTGGTCGAGGGCGAGCGCAGGTGCCACTTGCACCTGCCACGCATGGACGACAGCGTCTTTGGCGTCGCGTTTTCGTTCCCACCACCCAAAGTGGTGAGTGGTGGCGCAGTAGAAACGACGCCACCAAGCAGCAGCAATGGTGAGACGAGCTCTCAGGATGGTGAGGAGCATGCAGAGGATCCGCTCCAAGCAGCAGTAACAGCTGTTGTCGCTCTGGAGACTGCAGTGTACCCTTTGGAAGAGCGTGCTATTGAGACCAATGAGGATATGACTGCTGATGCTTGTATCATCAGTAATAAAGATGCGACCGCGAAGAAGCACATCGCGCCCAGCACGACTGTCGATGAGGTCGTTCGAGTATCCAAAGGAGAGATCAACGCATTCCCAGAGCCGGCGATTTTGGATCATGACACTCCCGCCAGCAGCGAGACTTTTTCGAAAACTGACCCACAGACGACAAAGTTGCTGACCGTTGAAGCGATCCTCGCGACCCACACGCGAGACGAGATCCTGCGCGAGCTCAAGTGGGCGACACAAGCGCTGCGCGACCGACGAAAGGTAAGTGACCAGTGCATCTCGCTTCAATACTCTGTATGCATGCACCCTCTATGCTAGCGCGCTTGGTGATCAAACTGATGTTGTGTGATGCCGTTCAACAGTACCTTCTCAGCCGACCGAAGCGACATATGGAGATCGCGCTGGCCACATGCGGATGAATGCGGCTATAACTTCTCTAGGGCGACTTGTAAATAATAGACTGGGTGCCGTGTTTAAAGCAACCTGATTGACCTCAATGCTTTGCCCCCATCTACTAAGTCAAACTAACTACGCTTCAACCTACCACAGCCTTTTAAAAAAAATACGTGACACTCATTATGGGCGACTTCGCTTGTTAGAACTGGAGCTCGTGCACGCGGTCGTTCTTCGTGAGCGTGAACTTGGCGTTCAGGTACGCCTGCAAGTACGGCTCGTCCTTGAGCTTCTTCATGAGCGCGACGTCGACCGCTTTCTGGTCCAGCTTGCGCTGCTCGCTGATCACTGGCGCCTGCATTTTTGTACATAGATCACCACATGTGAGCGTGTGGCTTGGGAACTTTGTGACAGCGATCCCAAGCGCTGATTTGATAAAACAACAACTCAAGATAATACCCATCGCCGTATTGGCAACAGGGCACATCATAACAAACAGCAACAAGGGGTGAACACGCAAGCAATGACAACTTACGCTCGAGGCTTGCGCGAAGAACTGGTCCTCTTTGCTCTCTTTCTTCGACGGCTTCTCCTTCGCAAAGTACGAATCGTCGATCTCCGGTAGCGTCACGTCCGACAGGTCCACTTTCGTGGACGTCGCGATCACGAACGCCTGGTTCACGCGGCGCAGTGGCACGCCATTCACCTTGTAGGGGCCTTTTGTTTGCATACACAACACGATGCCATGAATGTATTAGCACTTTTGTACTCGCACTCGTGATAATGACAATAACAAACGCACCCGTCACGAGCAGCGTGCCGGACGGCAGCTGCTTGAGGAACACGACGCGCTTGCCGCGGAACCGTCCCGAGAGCAGGATGAGCACCGTGCCGGGGGTGATTGACGCGCGCAGCTTCGCGGTCTTCTTGCTGTTGCGCGCAGTCTTGGCGGACGGCAGCTTCTTGGGGATGTAGTCCGCCGGGTACCACTTCTTGGCAGAGTACGCCGGCGTCTTTGCGGCATCTGCTGCCGGAACTTTCTTGTCGTCGCTGTTGCTCTTGGCGCGCGGCGCAAAGCGGCCGTTGGTTCGCGCCAGACTGTTGGCGGCGATCGCGTTGATGCCACGCGCCAGCTCAAAGTTCTGGCGCTTGCCGCTCTCTTGGACAGCCATCGTGTCGGGTGTCTATTGTGAAGAGGGGGTGAGGTGCGCGTATTAGTTAGTGACACTACTGACGTACGCGTGCACGGCGCCTGGGTGCTCCACACGCCCAGAGAGGGTCCTGTAGTGGTTCATAGAGCAGGCCGTCTCATACCTTGGACTTGCTGGCTTGGCAAACTGCTTTGGGGAAAATGGGAGAACCTCAAACAAACAACACCACTCACAATGACGTTATTTCGACCAATCAGATTAGCTTTGAAGCAATTCCATTGGCTAAAAATATTATTTAACGGGCATTTTTGTGTGAGGTGATCAAAATGGTCAATGAAGATTGGATCCATTTAAACGCGGCTTATGCTTCTCTTTCTTTCTCCTATCCATTGATGCTATCGCTGCTCTCCTGGCCTCCGGAGAGTCTCCTCGTGAAGCGGACACTTGAACAACAGCTTACCAGTCTCTCGCTTGTGTTTACTGGTTGTGCTTCTCGTAGAGCGCCTTCTGCTTCGCCTGCTCCTTCAGCAGCTTCTTCACGAGGCCCTTGCTCACTGGCTCACCCTTCACGTCGTGCGTTGGGATTCCCTACAGTCGTTCACAACATATACATCAATAATGTTAGTGAGCCAAACCCAGATCTGGTTATAATATCGCACCCTCACAGCCCATTGTGCAAACGTACATTGTCGTCAAACTTGGAGTACTTGTCGGTCTCGCTGGTGAAGAGCTGCGACGGGTGGATCTTGGCCTTGGCTTCTAGTTCCGCCTTCTTCTTGGCTTCTTCCTCGAGTCGCTGGCGCTTCTGCTCCTCTTTTCGGCGCTTCTCGTCGGCTTTCTTCTGTAGCTCTTCGATCAGCTCGTCCTTGTTTGCGAGCTTCCAGACCGCCGAACCGGCCGCGCGGTCTTCCAGGCGCACGCCCGCGTACGGCAGCTTCTCGTCGCGCACTTCGTCGCAGAGCTTGAGGATCGAGGTCGTGAGCGCCTTGACATCACCGCCCGAGCGCGCGGCTTCGCGGATCTCGTCGCGGAACTGCGCAAAGATGTCGAGGATCGGCGTCAAGATCGTCTCCTGGTCCGCGGCAGCAGCGCCGTCCGAGCCCGAGCTCAAGGGGAACCCAATGTCACCGCTCGCAGCTGGGATCAGTCCAAAGATGCGCAGGATCGTCGTGATGTACTCGGCCGCTGCGCGGATGATCATCGACACGTGCTCCTTGTCGCTCGCCATGTAGCGATTCACTTCCTTCGCGAGCTGCTGCAAGTGCAGAATCGCGCCGGGGGTGTTCAGGTCGTCGGCGAGCGCCTGGTGCACGCGCTCCTTGCATTCCAAGATCGAGCTGTTGAGCTTCTTCTCGACGTCGCCCCACTTCTGCGACTTCTCAATGCCAAGTTCGCGCAACTTGGCCTTGACGTTCTGGAAAAACTCGCTAAAGAAACGGTCGACGCTCACGGCTTCGTCCATCGAGTTGTCGTTGTAGTCCATCGGCGCGTTGTATTTGTGCAGCAAAAACAGGAAGCGCAGCTGACGGCTCGTGTTGTCCATGAGCGCTTCCTGGATCTTGACAAAGTTCTTCAGGCTCTTGGACATCTTCAAGCCCTCAATGTTCAAGTGGCCTGTGTGCACAAAGTAGTTCACCCACTGCGAAAAGTTAAAATACGCCTCGGACTGCGCGATCTCGTTGTCGTGGTGCGGGAAACGCAGGTCGATGCCGCCAGAGTGCATGTCGATCTTGCCGCCCGCCAAGTGCTTGAGCACGTCGCTCGCCATCGCCGAGCACTCAATGTGCCACCCTGGACGGCCCTCGCCCCATGGCGACGCCCAGAACGGCTCGCCCTTCTTCGACTTCTTCCAGAGCACAAAATCGCTCACATTGCGCTTGTCGCTCTTGCCGGTAGAGAGTGAACCTTCGCCCTCGGCGAGGAGCTCCGACTGACCGACGTTCTCAGGAAGCAGCTTGCCGTACGCCTTGCCCTTGGACTGCGCGAACGCTGCCGTATCAAAGTACACAGACCCGTTGCTCTCGTACGCGAAGCCGTTCTTGATGATGCCTTCAACGAACTCGACAATCTCCGGTACGTACTCACTCACGCGCGTCATCACGGCCGGGGTCTTGATGTTGAGCAGCGCCATGTCTTCCATGAACGACTTCTCCCAGAACTTAGAGAGCTCTTTCGTGCGGCGCATGTTGTCTTCCGCTGGCTGCTCGGACGCCCATTGCATCACGGCCTTGGTGCGCTCGTCCTTGTTCGCCGGGAGCTCCTGGCCCTTGTGCGCCTCGAGCCAGCCGTTCTCGGCCGCGCGGATGATGATCTTGTCATCAATGTCCGTGATGTTCATCACGAGCTCCACCTCGAAGCCGAAGTAGTCCTCCATGATGCGGCGCGCGTAGTCAAAGCACGTGTACGTGCGGCCGTGGCCCAGATGGGTCTGGTCGTACACGGTCGGGCCGCACATGTACCAGAGAACGCGCTTGCCCTTCATGGGCACGAACGGCGTCTTGGAGCGCGTCATGCTGTTGTACAGGCGCAGCGGGTAGTGCTTCTCCCAGTACTCGGTGAGCGAGTTCATGGGCGGCGGCGGGTACCACGTCGGCTGCTTCACGGTCGGCGCGGCGGACATGTTCGCTGGCAATGGATCGGTCTTCCTTTGGTGCTGGTGCTCCCGCTGGGATTTTAAATGTGAGAGCTCTTGCTGGTTGAGAGAGCGAGCCAAGCGAGGGGCTGCGATGGGTGGGCTATGTGGACCACACCGAATTTGTTGAAATTATACTTTAGCCAATAATCGGGCTTCAATAATGTATTTCAGCCAATGATAGTTGCGTGTCAGTGTGGCGTGGCATTAGTGCTGGTTCAAAATGCGCTGAACATCTGTGGAATGCATGGAGAAGGAAGGACCCATGCACTTACTTGCCCAGGCGCTTTTTCTTGTGGAGAGCTACTCTCACTATTCGAGTGGGTACACATACCAAAGCGCGTTCCTGCGTCTACATGTGCGTGTGACGATGGCTTCAACGACCACAAACAGAAGAAGAACACTCGCAGACGATGTTGCACGACGGCAAATGATCAAACAAATCAACACAAGCGATTTCAAGAAAGCGTCATTTGTTTCCTGCTTTTGCAAAGCAAACTACTCAAGAGAGAAATACACGAAAGGAAAATTAAAAAAAACAAAGGCAAGCTGATGATGAATGCAAGCAAACCAACCCAGAATGGGTTGATTTCCTGCTGGCGATCATCCACGCGTGCTGGTCAGAAGAAGATGGGTGTGGAAGAGAGAAAGGGGTAGATGAGAGAGACAACACACGGGACACGTTTACATCTCCTCCATCAGCGCGTTGAGCACGATCTCAA